>BQNB010002138.1:60827-123902 GCA_026074375.1 Tanacetum coccineum
ACTCTTCCTGCTTAGGTAACCAGAATAAACAAAAACGTTGTCCTTTTTTCCCGTTTTACATGCCACCTTATTAGGCTGGATGGTAAAAGAGTGTCAAACTCATCTGATACGTCAACGCCACATCAGCTTTTTCTCTCTAACTTTAAAACTCACCACAACTCACATTTCAACCGTAATAACAACTATAAACTCACATTTTATTAAAATACCTACTTTATATAAAATGTACTTCATTAAATACTCACACACACTCACAACTAAATAAAATACATTAAATAAAAAGAGAGAGGGTTTTGTAGAAACTAACAAATCGAAACTGATAATCGCGTATTACTTGATGAATGAAAAGTTTATACATGTGATATATAAATACATAAAATAAATAAACAATGTCCTAATTTTAGACAGGTTAATGGGCTGACACAAGTGGCTTGACCTTATTAACTAACATCTCTCCTCAAACTTATCATATTGCAGCTAGGAATATTAAGAGTTTATCAGATAGAAAACGAAACGCCACTCACAGTGAGGATTGGTAAGTAAATCTACAATCTGTAAAGAAGACATAACAAACGGTAAAGAAATAGTGCCCGCCGGAAGATGGTGACGAGTGAAATGACAATCAATATCTATATGCTTGGTCCATTCATAAAAAACCGTGTTACGTGCAATCTGAATAGCACTACGATTATCCCCAATATAATGGAGTAGGACTAGTAATGTGAACACCTATTTTGCAAGTAACCAACGTAACCAAACAATTTCACTAGTAGCAACAGCCATGGCACGATACTCAGTTTCAGTAGAAGATCTTGAAAGAACATCTTGTTTATAACTCTTCCACGAGATAAGTGAATTTCTAAGAAAAACACAAAACCCAGTTGTAGACTTGCAAGTAACAAAATCACCAGCCCAATCAGCATCACAATAAGCACACAAGTCTAAAGAAGATGTAGAAGGAAATAATAGTGTCTGAAACTGAGTACTATGAAGATACCAAAGAATCTACAAGACAGCAACCCAATGTATTGTAGTTGGAGCAGTAACAAACTGACTAAGAATGTGGACAACATAAGCAATATTTGGTCGAGTCATTGTAAGATAAACCAAACTCCCAACAATAGTGCGATATAAACTAGGATCGGGTGAAGGATCACCATGTGTAGGGGTATATTTTGCTTTGGCATCAATGGGAATGTCAGCAATCTTGTTATCTGTTATTCTGACACGACCAAACAAATTAGCAATATATTTGGACTAAGATAGAAGATAACCTTTCTGTGATGAAGCAACTTCAATACCAAGAAAATAGCGTAGTAAACCCAAATCTTTCATAGCAAAACGATGAGACAACTCTGCCTTCAACAATTCTCATAATCATCTCCAATAATAATCATATCATCAACATACAAGAAAACAAAATATGTCCAACACTTGAACGTTTAACAAATAATGCAGAATCATGATGGCTAGGGAAAAATATAAGAGAAGTAACAATCGTGGAAAACTTCTCATACCAAGCACGTGGTGCCTGTTTCAGTCCATAAAGAGCTTTTCGGAGCTTACAAACTTCTCCTGATTGGTGAGAAATTTATGAGGTGGTTGGGACAGGTCACAGGCAAGGGAATCTTTAGGTTTTAGATCAGTTTTTATATATTCATGATACCGCATCATCTAGTGTTGATTCGTCTTCTTTTTTGTTAAACCGTTCTTCTTCAGCATTTTATTTATGGCATTCTCGGTTGGTTCATGTCTCTGGTTCTCGTTTACGAATTTACCATCTATACGAGCACTGGAAAATCTATACATTCGTGATATTTCCGATTGTGGTGGTTGTAAATTTGAAACATTCTCAGCATTACCATTTAGTAATAGTGTTTCCTCTTTTAATGCTCCTTTTGATCTAGTGCATTCTGATGTGTGGGGACCTTCTTCTGTATCCACAAAAAGGAGGTTCAAGATATTATGTTTTATTTATCGATGACTTTACTCGCTATACTTAAGTTTACCTGATGAAGCGTAGGTCGAATTTTCTTACAGTTTTCAACGAATTTAGGGCTCTTGTGAAAACTCAGTATTCGAAAGTCATAAAATGCTTTTGCTGTGATTTGGGGAGAATACACTTCTAACGATTTTGTTGGTTTACTTAAATCAGATGGAACTATATATCAGACCTCTTGCACAGACACTCAACAGAATAGTGTATTTGAAAGGAAGCATCGTCATCTTGTTAAGACAACTAGATCTTTTTTGTTGTTCGCTGGATGATTCCAAGTGTAAATATGGGAGACGTGCAGTTCTAACCTCAACCAATTGTGAATAAAAGCATACCAACAGCACAATTCTTCAATTAAATATCACCTTTTGAAAATTTGGTAAGTGGAACTATGCCTCATATATTCCTCATTGAGTTACTTTGGTTTGTACTAGTTTTTGTCCTAAAACCCATGTTGACTCGACCACGAAATTATATGCTAAAATACTACTTTAAGTGTGTATTACAGGGTTATGTAATAGTCAAAAAGGGATATCGAAGTTTATAATCGATCGTCAAAAGTTGTGTACCTCTCTCCATGTTTGACTTATTAGACACAATACATACTATTATGAACCTGCTATGATGTCACAATAACGATGACGTTAAAGAAAAAGCAAAAAAGAAAAAGAGAATCAAAATCATAAAAATAAATTGAACACAATAAAAATGATCACTTTGAATAACCTACAACTGTTTTGTACACACCATAATACCAGATGATTTGTGTCGGACGTTTAGGTTTAATTTATGTTTATCAGTTTTAAATTTAAATTTTTTTGCCGACTTTACCTAAAACGAACATTATAACAGGGGCAAAGTAACCCCGAACAGAATGCGTTCGTGGTAAGTAGGTGTCGATCATAAGAGCGAGACCTAATCTTGTAAGTCTCATCATTACTTTGGTGGAACTAAAACTAAGTTAAATTAAACTCGGTACAATCTAAACTATGATAAACATAATGCAAAACCTATGTTAAACCTAATTCTAACGAATAAAGGGGGTGTTTTCAAATGAGAACTTGGCATGGTTTTGTGGTAATTAGATCAACTTAAACACAATAACACTGCAAGCAGATAGACACAAGATATAAGTAGTCGGTCTATCCAAATATAAGAAAAATATATGAACCAAGATTTAATACAATTAAAACGTTGTTTATTATTTAGTGCAATGATTGCTTATCTCGAGGCGGCATATCATTCCAAGATTTAGGCGGTACTTCTTCCTAAAACCTAAAAACGTAAAATTCTATCACAATTAAATGCATCCGCATAAAGCAACCTATTTGCTGATTATAACAATCTTATGAGAAAATCAATGGAGTTCAAATTAAAACCCATATCCCCTCGGGACCTTTTACCCACTTACTGCTTATGAGAAATTTATATTATAGTAGTCCAACTGACCTAGTACCTTATACCATTTAATAAGAACGTACTCGTTGATACCCAGGGTCACCTCTGGTCCAACTAACACACTAATCTAAAGGTGAGATATGGCATATTTGTTGATCCTATTGATCTAGATATATAAATCACTATATAGAGAGTCATCCCGGCATCTAGCTAACTTGGTCCGTATCACTAGATCCAGTTGAATGATAGGTCGTATAAAAAGCACTTAAACAAGTATAATTTGTTTAACATAAACAGAACCAATCAACGATAAATTAAGCAGTCGATATAAACAAACCAAATATTTAAATCTTCATAACCATGGCTAATACCCAAGGGTATTATCCCTTAATCATCGTAATCAATACAAGAGTAAAATTCAACCAAGGTAAACTAACCGAGTTAAACGAATGATACTAAAAATCAAACGATTACTAGAGTATAGAAGATTACAAGGTGTTTCCTATGGAATCAATAGCTTTGGTTGACCTCTTCTGCTCTTCTTATCTTCTAAAAATCGACTTTTGTGGTTAAGGTATCAAAAATATGATCAAGCACCCCGAAAACCCCTTTTTAGGTTTTCTATTTATACTGTATGGAATTTGGTCGATACGGCAGCACAAAGAGATGGAATACGACGTAAGGTTATCTTGTAGAAGGACCGCACGTTTGATATCTTCTATAATATTTTTATTTACTTTATCTTGAATATGGCGTATTGAAGTCTCTGGATACAACGTATTGGACTTTATTTCTTCGTAGTTTCTTGTGAAGTGCAGGCACAGATACGCCGTATCTTCCTTGCTGGATACGGCGTATAAGATGTCAGAGTTAGTTTCTTCATATTTCTTCGTTTAATCTCCAGAATGCGTGCCTTTTAGCTAATCTTCACAAAGTACTCCATAATTACTGCAATTCTCAAATATAAACGATTAAGTATCAATTCTTGCAGAAAAAAATATAAAAGGGGGCGATTTACATGGGATAAATGATGCTATAAAAGTGATGTTATTTGATGTGATCAAATATCCCCCCACTCGAATCCTACTTGTCCTCAAGTAGCCGTTAGAAGTTTATGAAAATGTATCCCTAAGCATTTTTTCCGTTAAGCATTTATTCGTTTACTCACTAGTACGCAACCAAACACCTCACGAAATAGGAAGATAAAAACACTCAAATCACTCAACTAACTTTATGTGTTAACATAGTAAGACCGAGAATTCTATCATAAGCGCTTGCAAGGATACACTCCCACCACTAGGAGCTAAGGTAGTAACAATTTATAAAATAAAAGGGTTTAAAAAGGCTAAAAAGTTGATCACTCTTGGCCTATTAATTATCAGATAACCAATATTTCCAGAAAAGGTGACTAAGGACCATTACATACACACCCATATGATGAGAAAACACAATGATGCATCATCCTTAAACTCAAATTACTAAAGAATAGGACTATGAGAGTGATCAAGGGTATGGATCTACTAATCTACCAAAACGTTAAAAACCAACAAGGCGGGAAACAAAACCACACAAACATGCCGAAACGACAAATAGACACATGTGATTGCTCGCATACCTCATTCGAATAAAAAAAAGGGTAGAATAAGGAAAGGGATATAATTGTTGTTAAATAAAAATTTACGAAACAAATAGATTAAGTCCAAACAAATAAGGCACAATTTGCTAGATACTTTCTCGACCGTTACCATGATAAAGACTCAAGTATATACACAAACGTCTTGATCATTGATAAAAAACAACAACCTAAGTTGGCTTTCCCATAACGTGTCAAATTCCATCATCCTACTATACAATAATTTAAAACACAAGTGGCGATATCAAACCACATTATATAAACTTAACATTCGTTATTTATAATCCATATCAACTATAAAATCATCCTTCAAATAATAGCACCAGGGAAACACACCATCGGTTTAAGCTTTAACGAACCGACTATCTTCAGACTTTCCTCCTCTTTTTTGTTGCAATTTTCTAATTTTTTCATTTTTTTAAACAATACATACTACGAATCTCGGTGTAATTTCACCATCTTCACGATCATAATAACTCCGGATAATTTCTTCAATAATTCTTCATTCTTTGGACGTACCGTACCATTAATTGTGATGGTAGTAAAAATACATGAGTTTTGACTACTTTTTACATTCCCATTTGCAATGTGCAAATTTCCTAACCATACTAGAGATAGAAAACAACACAAGACACAGGATTTAAAATTTTTACACTTTAAGCAACTAGCAACTGATAAATGGACTTAAACTAACAGGGTAGGCTAAGGTGTAAAGGTGTAACGAAACAAATCGTTGGTGTTTATTCATAAAGGATTGACTCTACAGGTTTTTCTAGGGGTATCTTACTCTTAAAATGAGAGTAAACAAAGGGTTTATACAGGGGTTAACTAACTAGTGTAGTTAGTTAAAAACAACATGTATAGGCTTTTTGGGTGTAATTCTAAAAATTTACCAATTTAAACAAGTTACTCCATCTAAATCCATAGTACTCATCATTATGGTCTCGAATAGATATACCAAGCCAAGTTCTAAAGTCTATAACATCACCAACACACTCATATTTTTGTGGAATTTAGGTAAACATTTGGAAACGGATAAGGCTGAATCCTCACAATATCTAATAAAGGTTATGTGTGCAGGTTATGTAACAAGTAATTTCATAAAAGTATGCTTGAATTTTTTTTTAAAATTTAAGCATAATTTAAGCATTTTAATGTGAAAAATAGGACAAGTAACATTCTAATTCCCATCTCCCCACTTAAGTTATACAACGTCCTCGTTGTATGGATAAAACGTTAAAAACGGGAAATAAAAAGAATTAGAATGAGAAACTCCCATGATATTTTGCTCGGTAGATTCTTCATGTAGATTTAATGAGCAAGAATTCCAGATTGTAGATTCTTTACCAACATTGTCGATTTCTTTCCAGCGAGATCTTGTGTAAAATTATAGGAAAACAAGTGCAATTTCTATCTCCGTGTATGCGCAGGTTAGACTCGAAATAAAAACCTAAAACTATACAGGAAGTCGATACGCCGTATCCATTCCCCAGGATACGTCGTATTGATACTTGTAGGTCAGTCATTTAATATGCTGTATTCATTTAATGAATACGTCGTATAGACTGTGCTGAAAATAAAGATTGGATAACGTCCAGAAGGTCAATACGTCGTATCCATAGGGTTTAGATACGTTGTATAGACAGTCTGGGAAGATAGACTTGATACAAAATTGAAAATCCATTTCGGGTTGTCTCCCGTCAAGCACTTTTGTTTACAGAAAAGTCTTTAAGTTAGACTTGCCCCAATAATTGAAAATTACATTTCGGGTTGTCTCCCGGCAAGACTTTAGAAAAGTCTTTAAGTTAGACTTGCCCCAATTTAATCCCATCCTTATAAAACAACTTGGGGTCGAACGGGATGCCAAACGACACATATAGATTCTAAATTATAAAAATGAATGGCATCCCTTTGTTAAGATAATTCCAAGTCACCATATTAACATTTAATTCCTTGATAAAATTTCAGCAGTGAAAATTTTATTAATTGTATCATGACTTGTTTCCAAAAGCTTATTTGACCCTTGTGCATAGGCACCAACATCGGTATTTATAACATTAGGTATTGGATGACAGGTATCTATCTCACTCGAAGGATGTTTGATATCGATTTTTTATCATAATTTTTGTCCTCTTTGATTTTAATTCTTCGGGATAGATTACCTGGAAAGGTAAATAGATCATTAAAGTATATAACGTTTTGTTCCTCTCCATCACATTCGGACAATGATGTTTCATTTTTCAAATTAAATTCATCGATATGTTGAGGACTTACAGTAGGTTTGTGTGAAAAATCTAATTTAAACGTTAGAGCATCATTGTAGGCAATGGCTGGAAACTCTTTCTCAAAATCTTTAAAGTAGTTGAGATCATCAAAATAACTGTCCGTAGGTTCGGATGACGGAAATGAAGGCATATTGACTTTATCAGTATCATTTTTTGAATCCGTTTTCAAATCGTTAACATAAATTATTTTAAAAGAAAATGAATTTTTGTCATAAATTACTGTGTAATTTTCATCTTTGGATTCGTCAAACGATATTATAAAGTCAATTTGATTGTTGTTAAGAGGACTTACCGTGGGTTTACATGAGAGTGCTACTTTAGATGTTAACGCTTCATTAAAGACTATAGCTGGGAATTCAATTTCAACAGGTCTGAGGTCGTGAACGTCTTCATCATACCAAATCTTACCATACATAGCAGTTTTCCAGTTATACACCTTACCACGCCTACGAGCTTTTTTTTCAAGCCGAATATACTCTTCCATAGTAATTTTGGGGTCGTCCATTTCCTGTAAAAAAATGGCTAGGAAAGAAAACGGTCAAATAGACTAATACGTCGTATTGTAAAACTGAATACGCCGTACTGATGATAGAGTCGAATATGCTGTATTGGTTTAGGAAAAAATTTATATGCCATATCCAAGAAGTTGAATACGCTGTATTCAGTATTCGACTCAGAAAGTTACAGTGAAATGTAATAATGCAGAAAAACACACAAACACACAATATGTAAAAATATACAATGCAGAAAATTAAACGCACAAATATGAAAATTAATCTAAACTAAACTAAAACACTAATAAATAAGAATTAACCAACTTCACTCCCCGGCAGCGGCGCGAAAAACTTGATTGTGTCGTTGTGTAGGTGTTATTTATGTTTTCAAGTTTTAAATTTATATTTTGTCGACTTTACCTAAAACAACACTTTAATGGGCAGTGTACCCGATCAGATGGAGTTTCGTGGTAATCGAATAGGTTGTTGATCATAAGACCCGAGAACTTAATCTTGTAAATTCTATATAATATTTTGGTTAACTAAACAAGGTTAATTCTATTCTATGTTAAACCTATGCTAAACCTATGTTAATCTTGATTCTAACAGATAAAAGGGGAGTTTTCAGTCTGAGAGACTGGCACGGGTTTTGTGGTAACTTAGATCAACTTAAGACACAATAACACACGCAAGCAGATAGACAAAAAATAGAAGAGCGGTCTAGCCCAATATAAGAAAACTCTATTAACCATGATTAATCCATTTAAAACGTTGGTTTGTTTATTTAGCGCAATGAGTGCTTATCTTGAGACGACATATTATTCCAAGATTTAGGCGGTACTTCTTCCTAAAACCTAGACATGTAGAATTCTATCACAATTAAACGCATTCGCATAAAGCATCCTATTTGCTGATTATAATCTATCTTGGGAGATTAATAATGGTGTTCTTATTAAAACCCTAGCCTATCAGGACTTTACCCACTTACTTCTTAATGACAATTTATATTCTAGTAGTTCATTGTCCAAGTATTTACCAATTGATTAAGAACGTACTCGTTGATCCCAGGGTCACCTGCTGGTCTAACTAAGCTCACTAATCTAAAGGGGAAGATAGGGCATTATTTGTGATCTTATTGATCTAGATATATAAATCACTATATGCAAAGCCATCCCGACATCTAGCTAACTTGGTCGGTATCACTAGATCTAGTTGAATGATAGGTCGCATACAAAAGCACGTAAACAAGTATAAATTGATAAACATAAACAAGCAATCAACTATACATTAAGCAGTCGATATAAACAAACCAAACATTTAAATCTTCATAACCATGGCTAATACCCAAGGGTATTAGGCCTTAATCATCATAATTAATACAAGAGTAATAATTCAACCCAAGGTAACATAACGAGTTATAATAATGATACAAAATTAAACGATTACTAGAGTATAGGAGATTACAAGGTGTTTCCTATGGAATTAATAGCTTTTCTTGACCTCTTCTGCTCTTCTTGTCTTCTAAAAATTAACTTTTATGGTTAAGGTATCGAAAATATGATCAAGCACCCCGAAAACCTATATTTAGGTTTTCTATTTATACTGTCTGGAATTTGGTCGATACGACGTATCAAGAGAGTTGGATACGGCGTATCGGGGGTTTGATAACGCCCAAATTATTCTGTTCTATGGTCGTTATTTAGTTTGTTGCTTCATTTCTGTGAGTTTTGTGTTATATTTCTGTAGCTTGAATTTCTTATAGGTTCACTTGAAGACTCTAGAGACCCAAGCTCATGAATCTATACACTCCGGGAGACGAATACAAGAAAAGAAAAGATTTCTAGCCAAATTTCAAGAAGTCTGCCGCACTTGCTACATTGTACGCCACACTTTCCCTTGAAACCCAAAACCGCCGCACTTATAATATTGTGCGCCGCACATTCTCCTAAAGTTTGAAGAATTAAAGTCTAATAAATGCACCTGCATTAACTCCTCAAAAAACGTTGACTTATTTGCAAGGCGCCGCACTTCAGTAAAAGTCATTAAATGTAATCGGGCATTAACTCCAAAGTGCGCCCACTTTTTCCTAAGTGCCGCCGCACTTTGCACCCAATCTTGCTATAAATTGATGGACGATTTTGATCCTTCAAACTATAATCCTCACATATTCTTCCACAATTTTACACACACACACCCCTCCCTCCTTTCACCAAAACACCAAGAAACACCTTTTCCTTTAAAGAAAAAGATCTAACGATCAAGAACGAAGAAGTTTTCTTACCTAGTTGTTGAAATAATGGAAGTTTATGTAAAGTGTGCTTTTGTTATAAACTCCTTAGCCATGAGAGGCTAAATCTTATGACTACTCGTGATAGTTACGTTAATGAATTTGTGGTTTGGTTTATGGATTTTGATCGTTTTAATCTTTAGCTTATGTTGCAAAACATGTTAGATTCGTATCTTATCTATTTTTGCTTATCAACTTAGATTATATTATCATATCGGTATAGGTCGAAAGGAATATGTTTCTGATCTATGTGGTTTTTAAGATTTGTCTATGGTCTTTAACGAATTGCTGAGAAATCCAGCTTTCGTAAATTGATAACAAAATAAGATTGATTAATAATAAGGATTTTTTGAGTGACACCTTTGGTTCTAGTTAATTAAATATAAGTCTTAAGTTATCAAGTTAATTCGTAAATACGTTTTCTGACCGACAAAATCATTTTTATAATTAAAGTCCATCTTCAAGGTCAAATCATTTCCAAACACTTATGATTGTATTCTTAACTATCCGAGTTGTCATCTTTATTACATTGATATAAAACTAAAAGTTATTTTCAACAATATTAAATGTCTTATTTTTCTTTCTGATTTATTCGAACTGCTCTATTCCTGTGAACGACTTGGTACTTTACCTAAAAAGATTATACTTGCATCACGTGGGTCTATATTTTACCGTGTGTTCCATATATTGTCGGTATTTTCTGTTTTAAATTTTAAGCTTTTGAAACATCAAAGTTTTTGGCGCCTCTGCCATGGTTTTCTGAGCTTGTTTTGTAGTACAAACTCTGGAAAATATCTTTAACTCCCTTCTTTTTCCAAATAGCAGTACAGTTTTCTGGGCAAAAAGTGACCAAACAAATTCTCTTTGGATGCATACACGTGCTTCCAATTCTGAACTTGTTGAACCATTACTTGAACCTGAACGTACTCTGAATCGAAGACGTCGTCGATGAAACAGAAGAGTTCCATTTGATCAAAGAAATAATCCACCTAAAAACCCGAGAATTGTCTATCTGCCAATTCTCGACATCAACCTCTTCCGTCACTTTCTAGTTACTCTTGAAAACCTTTACCCAATGGATGATGAACCCATGTGGGCTGCTGACCATGTTGTCGATCCGACTCCTGGTTCTGCAATCACTTAGCAGTGTATAGAACTACTAACGAATTTGCTATCAAAGGTAACCACTTGACTCTTGTCAAAGGAAACCAATTTGATGGAAGAACCAAAATTGATCCTCATAAACACATTCACGAATTCCTCGGAATATGCGATATGTTTAAATACATAGATACTGAAAATGAAGTCGTTCGCCTAATTATGTTTCCCCTATCACTCACTGGAGAAGCAAAAACATTGCTGGACGAACTCAACGAAGGAACTATAGAAACATGGGATGAACTTCGAACCGCTTTCATTAGTCGTTTCTTTCCCCCAGCTCTTTTCGACCGACTCCTTTGAGAAATCCGAGCTTTCTCACAACACGAGAACAAATCACTAACCGACGCTTGGCTTCGTATGAAAGAAATGCTCCAAAACTGTCATGGTCAAAATCTGTCCAAAGGCAACATTATCAAAATCTTCTATCATGGTCTAAGCGAAATAACCCAAGAAGTTCTAAATGCCGCAGCTGGTGGTATTACTCTATAAATCGCCAAATCAAGTTATCAGCTTTTGGAAGAGATGGTTACTAAAGCTCGAATGTGATAAATCAAAAATACCAAAACCATCTCTTAAAAAAACGTTGCTTCTGCCGATGAAAGGTAGCATTATTTTCAATATGAAAAATTTATGGACCGAATGGGATTGCCATGACCCTGAAAAGGATGCGCTGTATATAAGAAACTCTAAACCCATGCTAAAAAACAATACTCGATCTGGATGAAAGATGATATACATAGTGTCACGAGAAGAGAAAGCCACAAATTTCATGAAACATTTTCTCAGACTCGTTCTTACAATGCATTAACGAGACCGGACTCGTTCGCGGATAATTGGCGTTCAAAACGAACAGAAGGAGTTATAATCAGACAACTACCGATCCAATATGTTGATTAACCATGCGTATCTTCAAAAACAATTACAACGATTTCATGAAATCTAGAATCGACACGCTTTCATCAAAAGAAATGTTATGGATCTTTAAAAACTCAACTCGAAAACGTTGCAAAAAATCATCATGCTTCATTTCAAAAACCTTGAAACAAGTTCGACAGACTTGTGACAAGCAATCTGGTACGACCTTCTGGATCTCTTTCCCGTTACACTCCTAACCAAACCCAAAAGGGACATAATTCCAAAGTCTACACCACCACAATCTTCGCAATGAGCATGGAATGCTGTATTTACAAGATAGTGTAAATCTACAACATACCCAGTGAATCAATGACAATCAAACTAATCCTGAAAACCCTATCAATTTCGACAATAGCGATGAAGAAGACGAAGAACCTACATCACAATCGAAAATTCAAAATCCAAAACCAGTCAAGGAAACTACATTACCCAAACCATACAAACTAAAAATCCCGTATCCTCAACGTCTAGGAAAAAAAAATGAAGCTCATTACAGAAAATTTCTTGACGTAATTGCGCAGTTTGAAATCAATGTACCTCTCATCGATGTCTTGGCTGGATTGACATAATTATGGGGGGAAAAAAGAAAAAAAAAATTTCTCAAGGAAACTCATAAAGCAACAAACATATATTATCAATACATAATTTCAGCCGCTTTCGTAAGTGACAATAGTTCAAGCAATGATCTAAAAAAAAGTTTCCAACCTAAACTCGGAGACCCCGGTAGTTTTTCTTATTCCATGTATTTCAACAAAATTTCACCTCAATTGCCCTTTAGACGACCTTGGTGCTAACAGTAAACCTTTGCCATATTCATATTATATGTCATTTATCTCTCGAAAATCTTAAACCTACTAAAATGAGCGTAAGATTAGCCGACAGATCATTCCAATACTCTGTTGGAATAGCTGAAAATATGCTCGTTGAAGTTGGTAAATTCACCTTTCTTGCTGATTTTGTTATTCTCGAAATGGAAGAAGATAGTAAAGTTCTACTTATTTTGGGATGACCCTTTCTTCACACTGCTGACACAGTAATTCGAGTTAAACAGAAATAACTCAACCCTGGAGTTGGAACTGAACGAATGATTTTCAATATCGATTCTGCAATGAAACACTCATATTCAAACGATGATACATGTTTTAGTATCGATGTCATCGATGAAATCTTAGAAGAAGATTTCGACGCTCTTATAAATGAAGGTAGTAAAATTCTGCATTCTATTGAAGGAACCCTTCTCGAAGAAGAAATCTTTGCTGAATTTGATGAATTCATGGCAATGACTGCCGATGAAAACTCTGACTCTAAATCCGATATCGAAGATCCGCCATTCGAAAAAATCACCATCAATACTGATTATAAGATCAAAACATCTCTCGAAGAACCTCCTACGGATCTTGAACTTAAACCCCTTCCTGATAATCTGGAATATGTATTCCTGAAAGAACCCTCCTTTCTTCCTGTTATCATATCATCTCAGCTATCCAAAGAAAAGAAAAACAAACTCATATATGTCCTTAAAAAACACAAGCAAGCTTTTGCTTGGAAAACAACAGATTATTCTGGTATTTGCCTATCATTTTTTCGAAAACACAAGATACAACTTTGGGTTGATAGAAACCCATTGCCAAAAACAAAAGAAGGTTAAATCGAATGAAGAAGTTGTTTTAAAAAAGAAATCATGAAACTCCGTGGATACGACATAATTTATCTAAATTGCCAATAGTCCTTGGTTTGTCCTATCCACTGATGTACCAAAGATAAAGGTGGTCATTACAGTGTCACAAACGAAAAATGATGAACTGTTCCAACCGTAAACCATTACGGGTTGGCGAGTATGCATCGATTATCGTAAACTCAATGAAGCAACCGCAAAAGATCATTTTCCTTTACCATTTATGGATCAAATGCTAGAAAGACTCGCTGGAAATAAATATTTCTGTTTCCTCGATGGTTTTTCTGGGTATTTTCAAATTCCTATCGATCCCTATGATCATGAAAAAACAAACATCTCGTGTTCCTTTTGCACTTACGCGTATAGGACGAATGGCCTTTCGGGCTATGTAATGCTCCTGCCACATTTCAAAGGTGTATGTTGGCAATCTTTCACGATATGATCGAAGAATCAGTCGAAGTATTCATGGACGATTTCTCGTCTTTTGGAAACTTTTTCAACACATGCCTAAACAACCTTGATAAAATGCTCCAACGTTGTAAAGACGCTCATCTCGTCCTAAACTGGGAAAAATGTCATTTCATGGTCAAAGAAGGAATTGTGTCTGCATCAAGGTCGTCAGTGCAGGACTTGAAGTCGCACAAAGCAAAATCGATGTGATCTTTAAAATTCCACCACTACTAATATCAAAGGTGTTAGGAGCTTTCCAGACTTGACGTTTTTACCGACGTTTCATTAAAGACTTCTCGAAAATTGCTCTACCTATAACTAAACTGCTCGAAAAAGATACTCCATTTGAATTCGACGATGAATGTCAAAAAGCTTTTGAATCATTAAAAGAGAAACTCATATGTGCTCCTGTGATCGTAAGCCCGAACTGGAATCTTCCTTTTGAACTTATGTGTAATGCAAGTGATTTTGCTGTAGGAGCCATCTTAGGTCAAAAAGATGGTAAAAACTTTCACCCGATCTACTTCGCAAGCAAAACCCTTAATTCCGCTCAACAAAAATACACCGTAACCGAAAAAGAACTTATGGCTGTAGTTTTTGCATTTGACAAATTCAAATCCTATCTTATTCTTTCAAAAACTATTGTTCATACCGATCATTCAGCTCTAAGGCACTTATTTAAAAAGCAAGATGCTAAACCACGCCTTATTCGATAGATCTTACTTCTACAAGAATTCGACATAGAAATCAATGATAGAAAAGGTACTGAAAATGTTGCAGCCGATCACTTATCCCGACTTGAAAATAATGAGACAACCGATGATAGTGAAGTCGATGATAACTTTCCCAGAGAAACTCTTATGGAAATCAACACCAAAGATGAACCGTGGTTCGCAGACTTTGCAAACTACCTAGTCGGTAATATTATACCAAAAGGGATGACATATCAACAAAAGAATAAATTTTCTTTATACCTCTCAATCCACTACTGTTGGAGGTAGGATGACAAGTACACAGTTCGTTACAGCTTTGTTCCCCCCTAAGTGCATAAGATACGCCCTAGAATGGAAATAATACATACCGACCAAAATTACACTGTGAATAGAATAGACATGTGCTCCTTAGCGTATAGTCGATAGCACTGGCCACACAGGAAAACATCGACACTACTCAACCTCTTTAGACCATCTAACTGTCTCTCTCCCTCCCCCTACGGGACACCTTACCTCCCGCCGTGGACATCTCATGGAGCCCCCTACATAACTGCTAAAAAAGTCCTTGATCTGTGATTCAGTGTATTTTACCTGGCAACAATAATAAAGGAAGCTCATACTCTAGTCCGCTTATGTGAAGCATGCCAAAAGATAGGAAGAAAATATATCTCAAAAACGTGATGCTGACGCTGCCCTTGAACATCATTCATGTATGTTGAATTGTGAAATTATTTGACTTAAGGTGGTATCGTAACTTTATGGGGTCCGTTCCCGAAATATATAAGTTTGATTAACTATTCTAGTCGCGATAGATTACGCATCATAATATGGGCCCGAATGCATCAAGCTTTAACTACCAATGACGGCTACGAAGTTATTAATCACCTTTTAAAGCGGACGAATTCTGTCATTTGCAGAATGCCCCCAAGCTCTAATCAGCGATCGAGGTTACTCACTTCTGTAATAAGATAAATGAAAAAAACTCATGAAAAGATATGGAGTTAACCAGTTTCTCTCATTCTTATCACCCTTAAATAGTAGTCATAGTTAGAAAGCACGAACAAGGCTCTTAATAGAATTCTTGAAAAATCTGTTAAAAGACAAATCCTGTATATTGAGTAAGAAAACTTGATGATGCTCTGTGGGCTTTTCGCACAGCTTACAAAACCACTTCTCTTCTCTCCCTACGTACCACCCACTTATAAGCTCTTTAATAAGCCCCCAAAAGCCCAAGCCTTAAGACACCATCTAGGTGGCTTATTTTTAAGCCAAAAGTAGGCTTTTGGCTGTTTTTTCAAACAGCCTTAAGCTCAAAAGCTCAATTAGCTTATTTGAGCTTGTGGCTCATTACTTTTGCTCATTTCTTGTTGCATTAGGTGTATTAGGTTAGTTTAGATAGGTTTTTAGGATTCTTAGCTTATTTTGAGCTTTTTAGAGCTTATTTTCAAATCTGCCATAAAGGTCCCTTGGTGCAAAAGCCAGTTTTGACAGCCTCTTTAAGCTGTCCTTAAGCTTATCATTTTCTCCCCATTTAGCTTTTTTAGAGAGCTTATAGGGTGTGCTTTAAGCCCCTATAAGCTCAGCCATTGGGTCCCACTTTAAGGGCTTAAAAATAAGTCCTAAAAGTGCCCCAAGGGCCTGTTTGGCCTGTAGCCAAACCCCCTTTGGCTTAATTTGCTTATTTTAGCTTATTTCTCTTTCATTTTGGCTTATTTATGTTTAGGGTAGCTTATTAAGTTAGTTTAGGTTAAATTTACCTTAGTTAGCTTTGCTTAGAGCTAATTGCAACTTATTTGAGTGCTTAGCCTAAATTTCTAAGTAATTAAGCTTTTCTAAGCTTATTGCTCTTTCAAATTGCTTATTTAGGGCATGTACTTGCTTATTGTAACTAGTAGAGTTTAAGTTGTTAGCTAGTTAGCCTTTTATAGCTTATTTGCATAGTTATAACTTTTTAAAAATCCAAAAAAGAAAAAAAATAAGCCTTAGGCTTATTTAAGCATCTGTCACTTTTAAGCTCATTTTCCAGCTTATTTATAAGCTTTTGTAAAAACTTGTAGTTTTAAAAATTGCTTATTTATAAGCCCTTTTTAAGTTTATAAAAAAAAATTGAAAAAAAAATAAAAGGGGAAGGCCAAAGCCCCGGTTGAGAAAGACTCGAACCCGGGACCTCAAAGCCCTCAACCCCTTATAACTCTACACACACTACCACTGCGCCCTTGGGTCTTTTCTGTTAGACCTTTGGGCGCCTTGGTATTTAAGGGGGATTTTGTCGTTTGTAACAAGATGTTGAGCTTATTTTGAAAGCTTAATTGATAAGCTGGTCAAAGCCCGCTTATTTTTTTCGACCTCACACTTTCAAGTATTCTTTGTTAAATTTTTTCATATTTTATCAAATCGTGTAGTTATTTTTTTATAATTTATTTTACGCTTTTTCAAAAACTAACAAAAATCATAAAAAATATAAAAATATTTATAGAAAAATTACAAATTCTTTTATTTAAAATTTTCTTTGTTCTGCTATATATTTTTATTAGGCGAAAAAATAGAATTATCATATTGTAGGGTCATTTTTAACAAGTTTCACTTTTTTAAAGAACTCGGGATTCGTTCCCCATTCTTGTCTTGAATATTTTTGGGTCAAACGACTCGTTTTTAGTTTGTTTTTTTTTAAACTTCGTTATTTGTATTGTTATGAATCCTATTTAGCTTTCTAAATTTTTTTCGGTTGAATTTGCAATGTTTCGGTTTTTTAGCCTCGTTTCTCGTGCCCGTTTTAGGTTTTATGTTATTAGCCTTCGGTTTTAGGTTTATTTAATGTTTTTGACATTTACGCTTGCCGCCGCTCAGCCTCATCCCTCGCGCTCTCTCCTCACACTCTCTCCAACCTCCGCTCTTCATATTGGTTATTCTGAGTGTTATTAATTGTGGCGACTATTGATCTGAGATGTTACAGGTTTATCATTTCGTTCATCGCTTTCCATTCAAAGCCTCGTTGGGACTTAACGACCCGGGATCATTACTTCCGGTCACCTATTATATTTTTATTATAGTGAATTTTGACCTTTTTGCATTGGTAAAGGCATTGGTTGAGTGTTAGCTCATATATTATTCTTATTTAGTATATATTCAACGACATCACCGCCTGTATTTCTAGACAAATTCGCAAAGCGTTCCCCCCACGCAACATTGTTTCCATTGTGCGCGCACTTTTCCTTAAACGTTCAACCGCGTGCAACTTACAATATTGTGAGCCGCACATTTTTTCGCAAGATTGAAGAATTAAAAGTACATAAATGATCTGCACTTCCAAGTAAAAGTTATTAACCATGTGTTCTATCGCATTAACTACACCAAGTCAGCGCACTTATTTGTTAAGCTGCGCCACACTTTGCACCAAAAATCTTACTATAAATTTGAGTTGAAATTTTCTCAACCAAAAAATTCTTTTCTACTGCACAACCATTTTGCCATCTACTTTCTCATTTCTACTCTCACTGACCTTTCCCGCCTTTCACCAACAACCAAGAAATACTTGTCCCTGGAAGAAAACGAAAAGATCTAACGATCAAGAACGAAGAAGTTTTCTTACCTTGTTATTGAAATAATGGAAATTTATGTAATGAGTACTTTTGTTATGAACCCCTTAGCCATGAGAGGCTAAATCTCTCATGACTACTCGGTGAAGTTACGATAATGAATAAGTGTTTGGTATGATCTTGATCGCTTTAATCCTAAGCTTATGTTGCAACCCTGTTATATCCCATCTTATCTATTTTTGCTTATCAACTTAGATTATATAATCATATCGGTATAGGTCGAAAGACCCGTTATGATCTATGTGGTTTTAAAGATTTGTCTATGGTCTTTAACGTCTGTGCCGAGAAATCCACTTTCGTAAATTGATAAACAAAATAAGCTTTGATATAATAGTAACTGGATTATTTAAGTGACACATTTGGTCTAGTTAACTAAATATAAGTCTTAAGTTAACAAGTTGATTTGTGAAAATGTTTTCTGACGAGAAATCGTCTTTATAAATTAATACCCCATCTTCAAGGTCAAATCATTTCCAACACTTATAAGTTATTTTTCAACTATCCGAGTAGTCATACTTTTTATCATTGGTAAAGTAAAAATTATTTTCAAAATTGTTAAAGTCTATTTTCTTTCTGATTATTTGAACACTACTCTAATCCCTGTGGACGACCTGGTCTTACCTAAAAAGATTATACTGCATACGTGGGTTATACTTTTACCCGTGTGTTTCCATATAATTATCCGATATTTTCAGTCTTATAAATTTAAAGCTTTTGAAACACATCAAAGTTTTTGGCGCCGTTGCTGGGGATTTCTTAGTTGTTCTGTAGTCAAAATCTGGAAAATCTCTTTAACCCCCCTCTTTTTCAAAAATCACCGTACAGTTTTCTGGCAAACTGACCCAAACAATTTCTCTCTTGGATGCATACACGTGCTTCCAATTCTGAACTAGTTAAACCATTACCTGAACCTGAACGTACTCTGAATCGAAGAATTCGCCGACGAAACAGAAGAGTTCCATACGATCAAATAAATAATCTACCACAACACCCGAGAATTGTCTACCCGCCAGTTCCTAACATCAACTACTTTCGTCACTTTCTTGATATTCTTTGAAATTACTATCCAATGGATGATGAACCCATGTGGGCTGCTGACCATGTTGTCGCTCCGACACCTGGTTCCGCAATCACTATTCCTAAAACCGCAAACGAATTTGCTATCAAAGGTATCCACTTGACCCTTGTCAAAGGAAACAAATTCGATGGTAGAACCAAAACCGATCCTCATAAACACAGTCATGAATTCCTTAGAATTTGCGATATGTTTAAATACAGAGAATGAAGTCGTCCGTCTAATGATGTTTCCCCTATCCCTTACTGGGGAAGCAAAAACATGGTTAGATGAACTCAACGAAGGAACAATCAAAACATGGGATGAACTTCGAACCTCTCTCATTATCCATTTCTTTCCCCTATCTCTTTTCGACCGACTCCTCAGAGAAATCCGAGCTTTCTCTCAACACAAAAACGAATCTCTAACCGACGCTTGGCTTCGTATGAAGGAAATGCTCAAAACTGTCATTGTCACAATCTGTCCAAAGGCAACATTATCAAAATCTTCTATCATGGTCTAAGAGAAATAATCTAAGAAGTTCTAAATGTCGCAGCTGGTGGTATTTTCCTCTATAAAACTCCAAATCAAACTTATCAGCTTCTTGAAGATAAAGTCTTACTAAAGCTCGACTAGGCTAAAAATCAAAAAACCAAAACATCACTTAAGAAAACTGTTGCTTTCGCCGATGAAGGCAGCATTAATTCTAATACTAATAAAATTATGGCCCGAATGGATGCCATGACCCTGAAAATGGATGCTCAGTATAAAGAACTCCAAAACCATGCTAAAAAACAAAACCAAATGAAGATGATATACCTATATCCCGAGAGGAAGAAGCTAAATTCATGCAAACTTTTCGTAAGACTCGTTTTTACAATGATTATCGCCATTGAGACTCAAATCGCGATAATTGGCGTTCAAACGAACAAAGTAGTTATAACCGAGACAAATATCGATCCAGTACTAATGACAAACCTTATGATCATCAAAAACAATTCAACGATTTCATGAAATCTCAGCAATCGACCAACGCTTTTATCAAAGAAACATTCATGGATCTCAAAACCCAACTCGAAACCGTAGCCAAAAATCATCAAGCGTCAATTCAAAATCTTGAAACCAAGTTCGACAGACTTGCTGACAAGCAATCTGGTCGACCTTCTTGATCTCTTCCTAGCAACACTCAACCAAACCCAAAAGGACATAATTCCAAAGCTTACCAACCACCACAATCTCGCAATGAGCATGTGAATGCCGTATTCACAAGAAGTGGTAAATCTTACAACCCACCAGTTAACCCAAATGATCAACAAAATGATTCTGAAACTCCTATCAACTTCGATAGCGATGATGAAGACGAAGAATCTACACCACAACCGAAAACTCAAAATCCAAAACCAGTCAAGGAAACTCCATTACCTAAACCACACAAACCAAAAATCCCGTATCCTCAACGTCTAAGGAAAGAAAAAATGGAAGCTTAATACGAAAAATTTCTTGACATGATCCGCGCAGTTCGAATCAATGTGCCTCTTATCGATGTCTTAGCCGGAATGCCTAATTATGGAAAATTTCATCAATATCATGGGCTTGATCAGCTTCAGCTACAGCTTCTTGTTCTTGTCTCGCTCTATCAAATTCATTCCTTGTAACCTGTTTAGCACATTCTAGCATCCCTAGCAATCCTTTATCTTTCTTCTTCATTAATTTGTTGTTGCAATCTAATAGTTTTTTCATGCCCAAGTCTTTCTTGCTCTAATTGCTTCTTTGTCTTCTTTTGAACAGATTCATCTTCTTTCATAATAGCTTTTCCTTTACCTTTTCTCTTTTTTGCACTCCTTCTGATATACACTAAATTTTCAACAGTAGTACTAACTTCAGGAGTCGCACTAACAGTACTAACTAATATGTTAGCAGTACTAATTTCTTTTTCACCCTTTTCACCACTACCAAGATCTCCTACTAGCTCAATAAGCTCTTCTTGATCTAAAAGTATCTCAGTATCAACACTAGTCCTCCCCTGAATCCCAGCATCCTCTTGAATCCATGAAGTTCTTTCATCTTGTACCAATGAAATAGAGGGATTTTGATCAATCTCAGTAATTCTCCTCCCCTATTTGGAAGGATCCTCTAAATCTTCTTCAGTATTAGATATAACCACTCTTGCCCTTCTTCTAGGTTGCCTTGACTTAACTTTGTGTTCCAACTTCTTCACTCGCATGATGAGCTTGGTGTAAGCATTACTATATACCTTCTTGGTGTGCTTTAAATCTTACTAAACCCAGCTGCCACTTTTGTTGACAAAAGTGTAGCAAAAACCGTCAATTCATTAAGTGTTCATACTACCCTTTATACCTCCTAACACTTCAGGTATGTGACCCGTCCTGTGAGGGTGTGAAAACATAGGTGGTGTAGGTACCAAAGGGTGATGAAGGTGGTGGTTTGTAGGTGGATGGAAGTATGATAGGTATGTGATGGACCTAGTCAAATGGATTGTTGAATCCTTCACCCTGCTGAATTGGACCTTGAACATAGCATGCAATTAAAATAGTTGAAATGTTACCCCCAGTAAACCCTTGGAAACCCTTATCAGTTGCTGAATCAGTTTTTTTTTGTGTGGGTAGGAAGCAACATAAGTTCTTTTGTGAGGTAGAAGCAATCTCTGATGTTTTTTTCAAAAGATTTGAATTAAACCTAGGATACACTAAGAATTTAAGACCTAACTACTGTTCCAAATTTTTTACCATGCCCTCAAAAATCATTTTAGAAAAGTTGAAAGTCCTGTTTGTGGCCAGGTAAATGATAGCAGTTGCTATGTTGCTACTAAACTGCTCCCAAGCAGTTTTCTTAGGGCTAATGAAGAATAGTATGTATTAAGAATCTCCATTGAGGGGATAAGTGACCCTTTTGGAAGGTTAATTTGTCAGAATCAGAAGCATACCCCATAAGAGCAAGTTGCTCAAAAATTTTAGAATTAGGTAGTGAACTAATACCATCAGCATCTTCTAACTTAAGATATCTTCTAAGAGATGCTTCAGTTATAATCTTGAGTTGGCCATCTATGGTTGCATTTATTTCCACTTCTCCATCTTCAAGTGTGCTTGTAGAAGCAATTTGCCAAAACTATAGAATGAGTGAAGTATAATAATTAGTATTTTTTCATTTAGAAGCATACTTTATGTGACTTGTGTTGAGGAAATCTACTATCTGTTGAAAATCTTCACTTCCTGCTGGTTTGAGTAAGTAAGCGACCATGTTGTGGGTATCACAAAATTCCAAATTAGCCATAATTGATGAAGTTATGATAAGGGTTCTGGGTTTATGTTCGTTGATGAGAATATGAGAGTTTGGTAAAGTTAATTGAAATTATGTAGAGAGCACTTAGGGTTTTGATTTGACCGACTTAATAAAATTGAATCTTTTTCTCAAAGAAACCTTATAAGAGAAAGAAATATCAAGAATTTTCCAAATCATAGACCCCTATAAGCAAGTTGTTGGCGGAAATATCGCAACGGCTATTAATTAATTAAGAAAATTCTGTTATACCTCAAACAGTACTAACATTCCCTCACCAGTACTAATTTGAGTCCTAACAGTACTAACCTTTTTAAGGCCCAACCGTATTCACTTTTACCCAGCAGTATAAAGAAGCCTGGCAGTACTAACTTAATACTGGCAGTATTAAGTTTATGCCTAGCAGTATAAACACCAATGCTATTTCCAACAAGCATTTCCATCATAAATTTAGATTCTCACAAGCTCTCTTTCTGTTTTTCATCTCATAATTTCTCTCATTTCTTTTTCTCACTAAAACTCTCTGTCTGTTTTTCATACTCACATCTCTCTTTCTATTTTTAAGCTCACTGAATCTCTCATTTCTTTTGACTCACCAAATCACTCTTTCTGTTTTTATATCACAAATCTCTCTATTCTTTTGAGCTCACCAATTCAGACAGTTTTGTATAATGTGCCATCAATTCCATAAGTTTCATACTGTCCTCTCCACTTCCAAGTGTGTGAACTCTTGAGAGAGGTGGATCATTGGACTATTTAGATGTAGTCTCAAACCTAGTTTGAGCATCTACACCCCCAATATGGTATCTTGGCACCTGGGACCACTACCTGAACCAATTCCCTAAGGACTTGGCTCATTAAGTGTTGCCATGGATTGGGTCCTATTGATGTTACCACTGTCCTGCTCTGCTTCTAAGCTAGAAGCAGTAGTGGCAGCCCTTTCCATTCTGTCACCCAAACACCTTATGACAAAAAGCGCCTCCATCACCAACCTTTACAGGGGGACCACTAGACTGAGGTATCTTGGTGTCCCGACCTCTTTTGACATGCCTAGATGTTTTTGATTCTTTTTAATCACATTTTTGATGTACATGTGCGTCATCCATGCGTGACCTAGCATATGACATAATTGGCTCGTCCCCTAAACAAGACTTCAGAGGTACAAGCTTTCAACATCAGTACTCAATATGCTTAGCCTGCAATGTTAGGTCCAAAGAAGCCAAAAATACACAATCTAAAATATTTTCTTCTTGATAGTATTAATTATGACTAACAGTTTTAACAAGCAGTCTTAAGTATAACTAGCAGTACTAATTATACTTAGCAGTACTAATTGACAAGACTAACAGTACTAATCCTTTACAAAAACATTTACAAAGACATAAGAGATGTAGACATTAAGGATTAAAACCCATTCCAATACTTGAGACCAAGTACTGAAACCTTCCAGCATCAAAACCTTTTGTAAGAAGATCTGCAACATTATGATTTAGTTATAATTTCAAACCATTGTATTAACTTTTTAAGCTTTGCAACTCTTATTAAGATATGCTAATCTCTATATGTTTTGTTTTAGAATGTTAAACAGGATTTTCAATAATGCAAATAGTACTGTTATTGTCAATATTAATGACAGTATTCATGAAATTAAAACCCATAATCTCAGCAATTTATTTTGAATCCAGAGCACTTGTCCATAACAAATAGCAAAAACAACATATTCAACTACAGTTATAGAGGGTGGCAACCACAGTGTTGCTTCTGTACAGACCACTGGCCATGATTATCAACCATATATTTTCCCAAAAACTAACAACCTCCATTGTAGGCCTTCCTATCTTGAGTTGCTCTAGCATAGTTACTATCAGTATAAGCAACTAGTTCAAATGGAGAATCCCTAGAATACCAAAGGCCTAATGTTGGTTTGCCTTTCAGATATCTAAAAAATTCTCTCTTGATTGCTAAGAGATAGGATGTATTTGGTGTAACCCTGGGAATCTAGCACACGCACATACTACAAACATGATATCTGGCTTAAATGCTGTGAGATACATCAAAGACCCAATCATAGATCTATAAAGATGTACATCAACATCATTAGCATCTCCATCTTTGATTAAAGGCTTTTCTAATCAAATTGGAGGCAGAAGCAACTTCACATCATGTAGTTGAATTTCTTCAAAATCTCAGCTATATATTTATCCTGACTGATAAATATTCCATCTTCCTTCTATGTTACCTGTAATCCTAAGAAGAAAGTGAGTTCTCCCATAGAACTCATCTAAAACTTATCCTTTATAAGCTTCTCAAATGCAGTACATAGCTCCTTGTTTGTAGAGCAAAAGATAATGTCATCAACATAAACTTGTACAAGCAAAATATCTCATTTTTGCTTCTTGATAAACAATGTCCTGATCTATTTTCTCTCTTATTAAACCCATGTGCCCAACAGAAAGTTAGGCCAACGTTCCATTCATTGCTCTGGGAGCTTGATGATGCAACCCCCATAAAGGTGCCTTGACCACCTATTGTAAACTTTGTCTGATGGATCACGATATCTTTAAATCCTGGTGTTGCGTAACATAAACCTATTCCTCAATGGTTTTAATTATAAAAGGCACTTTTCACATCCATTTGATAATCCAGATAAACCCATAAAAGAAGCATAGCTAAAAATACTCCTTATTGCGCTCAATTCTTTGCCACAGGAGCAAAAACTATCCTCATAGTCTATACCTTCTCTTGTCTATGACCCTGTAGCAACCAAACCTTAGCTTTTATTCCTAATCACAATCCCTCTTTCATCTTTCTTATTTCTGAAGACCCATTTGTTCCAATGGCCCTCTTCCCATTAGGTAAATCCACAAGTTTCCAAACCTATGTAGCGTTGAATTGCATGTATTCATCCTTCTAGCATTGCCTTCCACCTAAGATGAATCGATAGAGCTTTAGCAATGCTTGTTGGTTTAATTTGTAATAAGAAACAAGCATATAAACAAATATTTAGGGTATCCTTTGTTTTCTGTCATAAATGCACTGATAATTCTTGTTCAGAAGTAGATTTTGTCATTCTTTATGTCTGAATAGTGGACTTCACATCACCAATCACATTTTTAATTGGGTGATCTTTATGGATTCTTGTATTGGGAGTGGTTGGAACTATATAGGAATTAGTGATGTTCCCCAAATCAACTTCCGGTTCATCTTCATCACTAAAGAACTCAACATGAGTGGTCTCAAGTGTGATGAGTATGCTCCTAATTTTGAACATGTCTTTAGAGGTATCTAGATTCATATGAGCTAGCATATTCACTGATGGATCACATTATTATATTTTAAATAACTCCAGATTAAACTTCAGGACTGGCAGTATTAACATGTTGTCTAGTAGCATTAACTTCTTTAGGACTACTATCATCTTCAGACTTATCTTTTTCATCCGTCTCATTATGTGGACCATCTTCATCCTGCTTTTGATCATCAGCAGCAGATTTTGGTTCACCATTGCCAACATCCTTGGAATTGAACTCAAAGTATGAAGCATCTTTCCAAATTGGCATCACAATGCAATCTTAACTGATTTATTCTTTCTGAGTAGATGTACCTGCATTAATTTCTCCTTGTGTACTTGTAGATTCATTTGAGATTGTACCCGCAACTACTGGTACATAATTCATAGATTGGGTTAGAGAATCAATATCAAACAGCCACTTTGGACCATTCCCTTCTATCATAGGTTTATTTTCTAAAAACCCAATATGCAAGTTTTCTTCTACTCTCTACTCTCCTCTTGGTTCTTGTGTTGTATACCCTAAAAGCTTTACTACTCAAGGAATATCCAATAAAGAAACTTCATGCACTTTAGCATCAAACTTGCCTAATTGTCTAAAGTATTAAAAATGGGTAACATTACATCCAAATGGCTCTATAAAGTTTAGAGCTGGTTAAAGACCTCTAAAAAGGTTCATAAGGCGTGTCTTGTAATGAGCCTATGACCTACAAAGACCCTATTCTGTACAAAGTCAAGCATTACTAACAGCTTCTTTCTGCCCCGGAAATGACCCCCCCGTCAAATGTGTAGGTAACTTAGAGTCAACTAACATGGGTTCTAGTAGCCCAATTATGTCATATTCTACCTCTCAGACCCACATCCTTTTGCTGAGTAACCTACTACACTGTATTCCCACTAATAGCCTTTTCTCTGCAAAAATCATCCATAACTTTCATTCTTAAACTCTATTCCATTATCACACCTGATTATTTTCACTTTCTTATCTACTAGGTTTTCTATTTCTTTGATAAAGTTCTTGAGAATCTCACAGGGTAGATGGTTTTCATCCTTATAGATTATAAAGTAAACCCAAGAAAAACCTGCTATAATCATACAGTGACTACTAATGTCAATACTTCGTATGCATTAAACTACACACAAAGGTTGAGACCATAAAAATCCATTGAAGCATAAACAAAGCTTAGTAATTGGATTCAGAATTTAGACTTACAAGAAGCTCTGTGTTGCTTTCGTTTAAGACCAGAAACACAGGTTGAATCAATTTCAAAATGTTTTTGATTAGGCAAACCTCTTACGAGATTACTTTAAACAAGCTTATTATTGTTCATTAAAGTTAATATGACCAAGTCTCCTACGCCAGAGCATTGATTCATCTGATGTAGCCTTTACAACAAGACAAGTTAAACTCTCTTTAGGAACAATGTTCTTCATATCAAAACTGTACATGTTGTCCTTTCTAGGAATTTTAAGAGTATTGACTTCATACATAGGACAACTTAAAATTAGGAGATAAGACAAACATCAGTGTCCTGTAAAAAGGACATAGTTCTTTTGTGTCACCTTTACAGTCTGTGAGACACTAAAAATGTTGGAAATTAAAAACATCATTGACAAAGTATACATCTTCAAAATCAAGGCTATCAGTTTTAAGTGTTCCTTACCAGAAATTCTACCATTATGTGCTCCTCCCCCAAATGTAACATAACCTCCATCAAATTCCTTGAAATCTGAGAGATAAGCTATGTTCCTAGTCATGTGCCTTGAGCATCCACTGTCAATAAATCATGTATCATCCTGTTGTGGCTTGCCCTGCACATAAAAATAAGGAAATTAGTTTCCTTTAGGGACCCAAGCCATACTGACTTATGGATCCTACCCCCCCCGTGCATCATGTTAGTTGTGTTTCTTTAAGGTGATTGATGCACTATCAAGTTTGGTAGGTCTAACAAACCCAACATTTTGAGGGCCGTTTACAAGGCATTTGCCTGATTAATCCTAACAATATTAACAACTGCTGAATGTGGCCTAGCAGTATTAACTGCTTTTGGCCTAACAGTATTAACTGCTTTTGCCTTGGCAGTATTATTTGTTTGGGTAAACTTTTTGTTGGTTAATACTGTTTTTGATTGATAGGGCCTTCTTGCAGTTGATTGTGCTGATTTAGAAAAATGTGACATTGGTTCAGCACTAAAAACTATAGATTTGGGATGAGCAGTATTAATTGTCATGGCAGTATTAGATGGTTTTAGGCCAGTTTTCATTAAAACTGCTCTTAGAACCATGTTCCTTTGAGCGTTAGAGTGAATCCTGTTAGGTAGAAAAGTTGTATTCCCCTGTTAAATTATTCCCATATACCATCCTTTCCCTTTGATGGTATTTACAATGATCCCTGGTAAAAACACATGATAAAACCCCACAAATGAAGCAAGCTTTGTTATACATCACAAAATCACTTCCTAGTTGATTGGACTTCTGTCCATTCCAGTTTCTTTGATTCCCCTTAGGACTTTATGATCTATACATCTCAGCATACCTAACTGACTTTTTAACTGGTTTTTCATGATTTTTAGGTTTGACAAACTCTATCTTTTTATCAAGAAAAATAGTTTCTTTTTCAACATTAAGTGAAGACTCAACAAAGCTACTTGTGTCTTCTGATACTTGTTCTTTTACCAAAGAGTCATCAGAATTTTCCTTAGAATCATCTGATTTTTTTATCACAAACAATGTTAGACTCTTGCTTACTATCCTCAGAACCATAACTTTTGAATTCAGGGTCTTTGAATTCATCAAGACCAGAATAAGACAAATCAAGCTTTTTAGGTCGATTATAGATTAAAGGATGGGGTGGAGGAACAACATTATACCCCAAACCCTTTTTACTTTTGTCAGTTATCTGACTCTCTAACAACTTGTTTAGGCTCTTTGAGGCATTATCAAATTTCTCAATTTTAAATAAATTCCAATGCCTCTTTTTCCTACTTAACATTTTCAACTCACATTTAAGCTACAATTATTTCATAGTCTTGCTAAGCTACTTCCCTTTTAATAACTGCAACTTCTTCACTAAAAAGAACCTCATTTTTTTTATATGTGATAAGTTGTTCTTCTACAGTTGCTAAACCTCTTTTATGAGTAGCTGCTGTAAATTCAGTTTGATTAAGCTTAACAATCAAATCATCACAGACACTTTTTCTTAAGAGTATTCATAGTTTTTTCAGACAAGTTTTTAGAGCAAGTTTTATCATTTTATACCTCAGAGTCTAAAAACGCCATTAGAGCCATGTTTGTCTGAACCTGTTCTTCTGCCATATCACTCCAGTCAAAACCTACACCATCTATAGCCAACATTGCCTTTGAAGATGTGTCTTCATTGTTTCCTTGCTTCCTAGTGTTGTCTTGATATTTGAACTGACCCTCTTTGTTCCTTGGTGCTCTACATTCCCTGGCAAAGTGTCCCATCTTGTGACAGTTGAAACACTCTACCTTGGATTTATCATACCCAGCAGTATCATTAGCATTAATGAAAATTTTCTTTCCTGTTCTCTGAAAGTACCTTTTTGCCCTCATACTTAGCAGAGAGAGCTGCCACTTCAAATCCATTGCTTCCAAATCATCTTCATGAATTTGCTCTAAGTCCTACTGTAGGAGATTAGAACCATTGGGATTCTCAACCATGAAAGCATATACAGTATTATCACTAAAGTTAGCAGTACTAACTTGAGGACAAGCAGTGTTAATATTAGGGCTAACAGTACTAACTTCATATGCAGGATTAGCAGTATTAACATCATTAGTAACTGCTGGATTAGATTGGAGTAGATAAAAAAGGCTAAGTTTGATCACCACTATAAGCATACCAACAATTTTCTTTACATCTTGTTTAACATTTTGAAGTTGGTACAAATCATCAATGCTCCATTTTTTCATATCCTCCTTAATTCATTCACACTACAACATGAGTATTCCACTCAGGAGGCAAGCTTCTCAGAAATTTTGAATTTAAGTCTTCTTGAGTGATGACCACACCCAAAATTGCAAGCCTACTAACAATCTTCTAGAGCCTGTTAAAGATAGAGTCAAGAGACTCTGTGCTTGATGCACTAAAATTTTCATATTGTTGCTACAACAGTGTCTTCTGTGTTTTCTTATTGGCTTCATTGCCTCCAAATTGTGTTTTGATAGCAGCAAAATTGTTTTAGCATCACTGTATTGACTGAAAGTAAGTTGATGTTCATTGGGAAGCGTCATGAGTAGCAAGCTTCTAGCCTTCACATCATTCTTCTTGTTGGTCTTTTCTTCAGCAGTAACAAGTACTGACATCTTTGTAACAGAAGTACCATTCTCTTATGCTGTTATGAGTTACCATTCTCTATGACCTCCCATAGAGCATACTCTTGTACCTGAAAGTATTGCTTGATTCTTATCACCGCACAATGCTCATACTCCACCAAGTTTGAGTATGGGTAGTTAGCATTAGTGTTATATTCCTGTGCAGATCAAATTTCCATATCTTCAAATCAAAGTTTCAGAACACAAGCTTTGATACCCACTTGTATGATGTCCCAGACTTGATCTATGCAAACCTTGTGAAGGGTTAGTTTGATATAAAATAATTCAAGACAACTAGCTAGAAACTTTGTATGATACTAAAGAGTATGCGTAATTCTACTCTTTAATTACTTAGAATAATATCATGTAATATTAAACTGTAATGTCAGTAAGAATGAACAATGAAATAAATACCAAAAAGCTTATATTATTATGATGAATAATTACGAGCACTCTGTCTAGTACTATGGTTTTACAACCTTGAAGCTTATGAATTTTCTATTTAGATGTTTTTACAACCATTAACCTATGATCCTCCTTTTAATACACAAGGAGATCCTTTACAAGATAACTACAAATCAACTAAACTTCTATAACGAGAATATCAACATATCTTCTAATTATAAAGAAATACATTGAATATATCCATACATATACACTAAACAACACTTTTATCTCCTACTTCATAAAACGTCTTTACTTCATATGCAGTCTTTAGTCTTTAATCAGCATTATAAATCCCTTCATCAGTGTTGAAGATTTAGTAATAAGCAGTACTAACTTATACCTAGTAGTACTATATTCCTTCGAGCATTACTAACTGGTTATACTCTCAGTGTGATAAATTAAGCAGTACAAAGTCAATGAGTTTATTCCAACACCCAATCCCGCCAGGTATGCAGGGTCTGGGGAGGTGAAATGTAGACAATAAACCCCTACCATTGGGAAACCTATTGGAAAGTGATGACTGCTTCCAGGTAGACCTCTGGCTATGAGAAGGAAAAAAAGCGTCACGCGCACACACGTATACACACACTCTCATACACACATACACATATATAAATTTTTTTATTTTTTTATTTTTTGAAAGCGAGATAAAGAAAGGACACAAGGCGTGCGAAGCAAGATACATAAGGAAAACAAAACACATGAAATATATTATGGCAAGCAAAACACATTTCAAGATAGGCAAAGCAAAAGTAGAAAACACAGAAAAATGACCACAAAATAAGAAGAGGCAAAATGAGCAGGAAAAACAAGAACAACATGCATGAGTCTCACACGAGAAGGCATACAAGAGCAAGGGAGCACATAGAGCCGCAAAGCCAATAGATAAGCACCAAATCATGGCAAAAAGGAAAGAAATGGAGCCTAGAGTACCTACTATGCATGAAAAACCAAAAGCTAGAGGGGCTGGGCCTACAAGCTGACCACACAAGGCGAAGGATAACCAAAACACGCAAAAAGATAAGGGGAGCAGAATGCGCATATACAAGAAAAGCACATAAAAAGGCAAGAAATTGCAAAGCAAACAAAAGGCATAAATACCAAATTAAGCAAATAAAACATGCCATACATACGGTCATTGAAACTAGAATGTGCCTAGGAAAGCAAGAAGGGAAACAAAAGCCAAACTCCTCTAAACCTACCATCTAACCCCCTAACTTAATTCTAGCCCTCCATACTACCCTATCATAAGCAAAAGAGCATGAAAGGACCAAAACACGCAAAAAAGCCAAAGACACATGGCAAGAATAGCAAAGAAGAAAAAATGAGAGCCCACCTAAAAAGGCATCAAACCAAAAAAGGAGAAAAAAAAGAGAAAACGGGGTAAGAAGGCAAGCTACGTAAAGCATCAAAAGAATCAAAAAACGCATAAAACACATAGAGCAAAACAATCAAAATGAGAGAGCAGACGAGGGAACCAAGGCAAGAATCATCGAAAAGGCACACAAGAACAAGAAAAGCAAAAGAAAAGACAAACACTAAACCTACCACCTAACCACCTAATCTAATTCTAGCTCTCCAATGTTACACCCAAATCGCCTTAGCCTTCCTTGTATGTACTCGTTTTTAGTACATTATTGTTATCATATATGTTTAACCCTAGTTAATTATTTACTTGATTACATGGTTACTAAGTCGAATCTATTGTTAGTATATACAGTTTTGGGACGATTGGGATTCATGGTAGTTTTTATTATTTGAAGAAATAGGAAAGAAAAGTTAAGTCATTACCTCTATATTTGTCTAATATCCTTCATGTTTTGTTGATCTTTCTCAATTCAAGTCATTAGTTAGTTTATGTTAATTTTTTTTTTTAAGTATTAAAAACTAAGTGCGTGGGGAACTATAAGCCCCAAGTTATGATAAATATTATGTCAAGCAGATGGCAGGACAAAAGTGTATTAAAAAATAAAAATAAAATTGAAAAAAATGAAGAAAAGCAAAAAATATGTTAGAAATACGGGCTGCCATCTTTCTATTGTTTATGTCAAGAAAGTGTCGAGAAAAGAAAAAAAGAGTTTGATGTAGAGTTTTGTATTATTGTCCTAGTTTGGTTGAGTCTTGGCTTAGCAACGCCTTTTACATGTATTAATTGACTTGCCACCAGTAAAAATTCCCCCATGATCCCTAACTGTGTTTCCTTTACCTTACACCTAACGCTACAACCCTTTAAAGAACTCTTTGATAGTAATTCCTAGGTGTTTATGTAGTAGATTTTTGATTCTTTATCAAGCTTATGGTAATTTATATACTATGACAGGTAGTGAGTGTTTATTTTTCCGTTTCCTATATTGTTATAATTCATCATTACACCGAGAGAAAGAGAGAATCCAAACACTTATGTGAGGTGCTAGTATATAATTTCATGTTGTTAATAACAAGATCTATCCAGTTGTGCCATAAACTATATTTATTGAGTAGGTTAAATGCCCCTAATTTTGCTATTTACTAGGTAAAAAAGCTGATTTGCTAGAGGACAAGCAAATCCCAAGTGTAGGGGTGTTAGATGAGGTGTCCTTTTATACACTTTTTCAGAGCCATTTAACCCTCTAAATCAAGCAAAAATTCTCAAATTATGTACTCGATCGTTTCTTTTTGCTGTTTTAGCATTTGGAAGGCATTTGGAGAAAATACACGTGACTTGGGCTCAATTTGGTAAGAAACATGTCAAGAATGCAAATCTACACTACTTGGGCTCAATTTGGCTAAATTTAAATTGTGTTTGCTTATGATTGCATGAAACCTAGTTGTTAGATCTTTTGTTGTTGCTTCATGTTAATGATGTGCACGTTAGGCTTTAGAAAACTAGCTATAAGATATTACATTAGCACAGACGTCTAGGGAAACGCGATTAGGTTAGAAGAAGCCTGCAACTGTCTTCATACTACCTTGCATTGGGTGGAGACGGATAATAAAACTAGAGAGAATAACTAGGGAGTAGAGCATGATTAGGTGAACACATTTGTTTAACCATACAAGTTTTTCATCACCTTTACTTTTCTGTAATTAGAATAGAATTAGGAGTAGTTAGTTAGTTTAATTAAACCCCTTTCAAACCCGAGATTTTACTTGCTTTCTAAAGAATATAAAAACACAAAAATAATCTTCTCTCAACCTCTAGACCCTAGTGAACATTCAATTCAAACTTACCAAAAAACGTATTCTCCTTCGAGAACGATCAATGCCCCCGAGTCTTACCTATTCTACGACTACAACGATTAGGTACTCACATAGGGAGGGTAGTAAACTTTTGCGTTGCACATCTCGTATCAAGTTTTGCACTGCTTCCAAAGAAAAGTCCTAGGTTATGAATTCTATTTAGCTTATGTCTAACGTTACTAGATAATCTAATTTCCAATCAATGTAAGGTTTTAATTTCTTGTCAATTAACTTTCTCGTAGTCTATCTTTTCTTTGTTCTCTTTGTTTTGTAAACCTTCTTTTTCGTTAACCATCATGGGAGACGAAAATTCACATTGTACCTTAGGAGATTATTCCCGACCAAGCCATGAGGGCTATCAAAACACCATTGAGCTCCCCGAATGGAACAATGTGGTGCCTCTATGATCCGACACCATCCAATTGATGCAAAATGTATGTTCATTCCATGTACTTTGGTCCAAGGATCCAAACCAACATCTTAAGGATTTTCTAAAACTTATGGACTCACTTGACCTTAATGTTGAAGATAGGGAAAGAATGCGACTGCGTTTATTTCAGTTTTACCTTCGCGATCAAGCTAGCAATTGGCTTAAAGTCTACATGCGGTTTGTAACGAGAGGGAAGCTTTCATTAAGGAAGCCGAAAAGCTGAAGTGTTCAACCGACACCAAGCATAGTGTTGCTTTCTTAAACGACATTCAAGGTCGGGATGTGGAGAAAGTGTTGGGAATTAAGCATTCCTGACTTAGTACCGTTAGTTATACAGTTTAGTTACCATACAGCTAGTTGTAATTTTGTAACTTAATGTACAAAATGTTAGTACTCTTATCAGATAGTTAGTACCATTAGTATAAAATAGTTATGTAACCCCTAGTTTATGATGAATATGCATGAGATATCTTATGAAAGGATATGCATGATCTTTGTACGCATTTTGTAAAGCCCATTAAGGTTTCCTTAGTCTATAAAAGGCAACCCTAGGCATAGTTAGTAGATATAGTTCTAAACAGATCAATAGAGGTACGATTAGCAATGATAGTTTTGTAATCTGTAAACCTAGGCATTTCAAGTTATAATATAAAGTTCTCTTGTGTTTACTTAATACTGTTCTTCTTAGCATTGTTGATTAGTTTCCGCATAATCAATAGTGTTCAAAATCTATAGTTTCATTATTGTTGCTTTAGAATTATCAAAGAACAAGCAAACTCTTTGCAAGCTGAAGGTTAAGATCTATTCAGTAAAATGATCCAACAAGTGGTATCAGAGCTTGGTTGGAAACTCTGAATAAGGAGAACAAATTGTAAGATGGTAGAACAAGACATTCCTCTACCCATAATCACTGCAATGAAGATCCCTATTATCAGGAAGGGTGAATACGATATATGGAGCATGAGAATACGACAATATATCTGTCATACAGACCATAATCTATGGGATGTTATTGTCAATGGAGATCTAGAAGAAGAGCCTGTACCAACAACTAGAGAAACATCTGCTCCTCCTGCTCCTAAGACTGCCAAACAACTGACTGCTAGAAGGAATTAGGAAAGAGTTAAGAGCATCTTGCTTCTAGCAATACCTGATGAATACCTTCTAAAGTTTCACAATGTTGCTCATGCTAAATCACTCTAGGAAGCAATCAAATCAAGGTTTGGAGGTAATGAAGAATCCAAGAAGATGCAGAAAAATGTTCTAAAACATCAGTTTGAAAATTTTACTACTGCATCAAATGAAAGTCTGGACAAGGCTTATGATAGGTTCCAAAAACTCATAAGTCAATTGGAGGTTCATGGTGCTCCAATATCAAAAGAAGACATCAACCAGAAGTTTTTAAGAAGTCTTCCTCCTTCATGGAATCAAATTGCTCTCATCATGAGAAATAAGCTAGACATTGATGAGATTGATATTGATGACCTCTACAACAACCTTAGGGTTTATGAAGATGAGATGAAAAGGTCTTCAAATTCCACATCTAACTCTCAGAATTTGGCTTTTCTTTCCTCTAAGAATACTAACCGTACTAATGAAGTTAGTACTGCCAGTGGAGATTTTGGAATTAGTACTGCTGGTGGAATTAGTCAAGTTCCATCTACTCCATGTGCTCATGATGTTGCTTATTCTTTCTTTGTATTTGAGAATTGCACTAATTATGGAGTACTTGGTGAAGTTATGCTAAAAGGCACGCATTTTGGAGCATAAACGAAGAGTTTGAGAAAGTCTACTGATCTGATAGCAAATACGCCGTATTATTCTAGACCTATACGACGTATCCAAGACTTTGACGAATCAAAAGACCATTGCTTGACTTTGAAGAATACGCCGTATCCACATCAACGATTCGCCGTATATAATAATTTGGTCAATGAAGAAGAATCAACTGGTTTTACCTCAATACGCCGTATCCATCAAGAAGATACGGCGTATCCGTGCCTACACTTCACAAATAACCACGAAGGATTGGAGACCCAATACGCCGTATCCAGGAGACATCAATACGCCGTATTCACAATATAGTAATAAAATATTCTGGAAGATATCAAATGTGGTCCTTACTCCAAGAAATCCCCAATACGCCGTATCCCACATTGCTCGATACGGCGTATCGACGAGTTTCTAGACTCTATAAATAGACGATCCTAAACTCAGTTTTAGGTAGGCAAGTGAATCCCTAAACCACCAAGTCGACCAAGAGACGAATAAAGGAGCCTAGAAGGTCAGAAAAGAGCATCAAGATCATAGGAAAACTCTTGTAATCTTCGTGCAACCGAATACGTGTTCAATTAAGGTTTCTTTATTTTAATCATTCATATATCAAACCGTCTGTATTTTTACAATGACTATCGGCTGATACCTTTAGGTATCAGCCATGTTTATGAAGATCTAATGTTTGGTTTTTTTATCTCGGTTGTCTTAATTTATCGTTGATTGTTTGATTGTGTTTATCATCTTATACTTGTTTACGTACTTAAGTATGCAACCTCTCATTCAACTAGGTCTAGTACTACATATTTAATGCGCTGTAACTTTGGTGTTGTTTGGGCGTAGGCTAAGAGTCCGGGATAGCTCTCCATATTGCAATTCATATATCTAGAATCATAGGATCACAAATATTAACCTATCCTTGCCTTTAGTTTAGTGAGCTTAGTTGAGCCATAAGGTCACCTTGGTATCAACGAGTACATTCTTATTCCATTGGTAAGGACTCGGACAGTGGACTACTAGTATATAAAGAGTCATTAAGCAGTAAGTGGGTAAAGTCTCCATGAGCTAGGGTTTAGTAAGAGCACCATTATTAATCTCCTAACATAATTTATAATCAACAAATGCTTACTTTATGCGGGTGTGTCTAATTGTGAAAGAATTAGCGTGTCTAGGTCTTAGGAAGAAGTACCGCCTAAGTCTAGGAATGATATGCCCTTCGAGATAAGTCAATCATTGCACTAATAAACAAACCAGCATTTTATCGGATTATTCATGGTTGATATGTTTTCCTTACATTAGTTCTTGACCGTTCCTCTATCGTTTGGTTATCTTCTTGTGTATGTTTATTGCATTACTTGTCATCAAAACCATAGGTTAGATACACAAAACCATGCTAGTCTCTCAGGCTGAAACCCCCCTTTTTTGCATTAGTTTTAGGTTTAACTTAGATAACTAAAATACTGATAGAATTAGGAATTAACGCTCTCGATCTTAGTGATCGACACCCTACTTACCACGAAACTCCATCTAACCGGGTACACTGCCCATTAAAATGTTGTTTTTAGGTATAGTCGGCATAAAGTAAATAGTAAAACTTGATACATAAATAACACCTACACAAAGATACATCACTTCCGTTAAACCAAGGAGTTATAAAGAAGCATTAACCGAATCTAGTTGGATAGAAGCCATGCAAAAAGAACTCAATGAGTTTGAACATCTTGAAGTTTGGGAGCTTGTCCCCATCCAGATCGTGTTATGCTTATCACCTTGAAGTGGATATACAAGGTTAAATTAGACGAACTGGGTGGTTTGTTGAAAAACAAGGCTAGGATGGTAGCGAGAGGATATCATTAGGATGAAGGCATAGAATTTGAAGAATCTTTTGCTCCAATTGCACGACTTGAGGCCATCCGTATCTTCATCCCATTTGCTGCTTACATGAACATGATCGTCTATCGAATGGATGTGAAGACCCCATTCTTGAATGACATACTTCGTGAGGAGGTCTACGTCAGTCAACCGGACAGGTTTGTTGATCCAGAGAATTCGAATCATGTGTACAAGCTGAAGAAAGCTCTTTATGGGTTGAAACAAGCTCTACGTGCTTGGTATGATTTACTCTCATCGTATCTACTCTCTCAGAAGTTCTCCAAAGGAGCCTTGGATCCTACATTGTTCATCAGACGGGAAGGAAAAGACATCTTACTGGTACAAATCTATGTACATGATATTATATTTGCCTCTACAAAACCTGAACTTTGTGAAACATTTTCTGAAATAATATGTTCAAAATTCAAGATGTCGATGATGAGCAAACTATCATTTTTCTTAGGACTCCAGATTTCTCAAAGTCCCAGAGGCATCTTTTTAAACCAATCCATATATGCTCTTAAGATAATCAAAAAGTATGGTATGGAAACCAGTGAACCCGTAGATACTCCCATGGTGGATAAATCCAAACTGGATGGATATCCACAAGGGAAAGCCGTTGATCCTACACGTTATCGTGGAATGATTGGCTCCCTTATGTATTTGACATCTAGTAAACCAGAACTTTAATTTGTTGTATGCATGTATGCCCGGTATCAGGCCAAGCCTACAGAAAAGCACTTACATGCAGTTAAGCAAATCTTTCGATACCTAAGAGGAACCATTAACATGGGTTTGTGGTATTCGAAGGATTACTATATTGCACTAACAGCTTTTACAGACGCTGATCACGCTGGTTGCCAAGATACCCGAAGAAGTACATTTGGAAGTATGCAGCTATTTGGCAATAGATTAGTGATTTGGTCGTCTAAAAAGTAGAAAAGCACAACCATATCGAGTATAGAAGCTGAATACATAGCCTTGTCAGGATGTTGTGCTCAAATACTTTGGATGAGATCATAATTGACTGACTATGGCATTGGGTTCAACAAAATTCCTGTATACTATGATAACAAGAGTGCCATTTCCTTATGCTGTAACAACGTCCAACACTCCCGATCCAAGCATATTGACATCATATATTACTTCTTAAAGAAGCAAGTGGAAAATAGGGTGGTTGAACTCTACTTCGTCAGACCAGAATCTTAGCTGGCAGATTTCTTTACCAAGGCATTGGGACGAGAACAACTTGACTTTCTCATCAACAAGCTTGGAATGAGGAGTGTGTCTCCTGAAATGCTGAAACGTCTGGAAGAAGTAGAGGACGAGTAATGGTGGTAACTCGTGCTGTATCCTATGTATCATATGTAAATAGGAAAATATAAAAACACAAAAAGATTTTCAATTGTTTTATAAAATTTTACAAAAAGAAAATAGAAAAATATAAAACCAGAAAACAAAATAGAAAATTAAAAAATCAAAAAATATAAAAATATGTTTTCATGACCTGTCTCTTGAAAATCAATAACATTTACGGCCTTAAAAATGTCATTCAATAATGATACGAGGCTGTAAATGAAGTTCGAGCAGAAGTTCTAAATGTTTTTAAAACATGTCAATGGCTTGCTATTTTTTCAGATAGCAACCCGCTCTTCAACTTAAAGGCAATTATTTCGACAAAAAGAAAACTTTTCCTCTCAATGGTAAATTCATTTTTGTCGGGTATGAATTACTTTATATTCATACAAAGGCTTGTGTTTACTTTGCAACACAACCCGTATTTTCTATATAAAATAAATGTACGTGTCAGTGCATTTATTTGTCAAAATACGAGAAATCTTATTTTTTTTATGGTGTTGATTTTAAAATGAATTTAATCATCTCAAAGTTTTATCAGAAAATAATTTTTAAAGGCATTTGACCACTCAAACAATGACTACGGCTCTTTAAATAGAAAACATGTCATTATTTGAGGGGGAAAAATGTCAAATAATCTTCTTTAAAAAATCATCATGTGATAAAAGGAAAAATGTTTTAAACAATAACGGATTAATATTTAAAGGGGAGTTGATTAAATTTAACTTATTTGAGCTTTATTTGTTATGTGTTTAATCCTTTAAGGCCTTAATAACTAATATAAGTAGCTTAGTCTAGTAGTTAAAACCTTTAGGGACTAATTGTGCCAAAAGTCTAACTAGATTTTGCCTTAGGAATGTTATTAAATAAAAATGCAAGGAAGTATAAACATTTAGGGGAATTTTTGCCAAAAACTCAAAGTTTTACAACAAAAACACCCCCTACCCGCTCGTCCTACTCCACACAACACACCCAAAAAAATTTCTCTGCATTGATTATACTCGGCCAACTCAAGAACACCTTCAAATCGTGACTTTTAATCCTTAAGGTAAACTACAATCTTGTTTCTTATATCCTTAACATCACCTAATCAATAGGAATTGCTCAAAAACATAAGATTTTGCTCGAAAACCCTAGAAATTGGTCTAGGGTTCTTCAAAATCAAAAGTTTGTTAAATCTTAAATTGATTGGGGGTTTTTGCTTATCTAAGGGTGTAGGTTACTCGTTTGAATCAGTTTTTTTGGGGTTAAGTATTGAATGAGTTATGCATGATTTATGGCTCAAAAATTAGGGATATTTGGTTAGAACATGAAAATGTTAGTGGGTTTATGTTTAGGTAGTGTTAGAATGTATCTTTGAATGTGTTAGAGTAAGAAAATTCAAGCTTGAACAACAAAATCTTTATATATTAGCAAAACGAGTCGTTATACTCATTTTATGGCTAAAGTGGTATTGTTTGTGGTAAATTCTTGCTATAAATGATTCATGTGTTGTTTGTAAGTGCTTAGGATCATGTTTAATTGGATAAGAAGCTAGAAAAATGAAGTTTGTGTTTTTTATGAAAATTAACTCTGGGCGATTTATACCTGTGTAACACTGGGCGATTTATACCTCTTTAAAACTGGGCGATTTATACATGTTTTAAAACTGGGCGATTTATACCAGTTTTTACACTGGGTGATTTATACCAGTTTTACACTGGGCGATTTATACCTGTTTTACACTGGGCGATTTATACCTGATTTAAACTAGACGATTTATACCAAGATAACACTGGCTGATTTATACCAACATCAAACTAGGCGATTTATACCAGATTTGTACTAGGCGATTTATACATAGAATTTAACCAGGCGATTTATACCTTCAATTTTCAATAGGTGATTTATTTAGGGTAATTTTCATTAGTGTTCTATGTGAATTGCTTAGTTGACTATGTTTGACCAATAGTTAGTCTGTTGACCTTCCAAGTTGACTTTCTGATCTTTGATCATCGACCTGTGTTATAATAGTATGCCTGATAAACTGTGTTTAATCCCTAGTTAATTATCACAACTTAAATAGCTATCTGCATGTTCCAAATTGTCAATCAGTATTATATATATGTTTGTATATAAACTGTATTGGACAATTCTTAGCAGAACCATGAATCCTTATGCTTAACAAATTCCTCTTGATGACGCCTTGGTTGCACCTGAGAATCGAGTCACGATTGGCAGATGCAACATGAGAATTGATCCCACAAAGACTCCAAAGGAACCCACTTATCAAGTTGTCTTAGATTCTCTTGCACTCACTACATGCTATCCAGCTTTCCTAATCATAGCAGAATTCCCAGAAATATATATGCATTAGTTCTGGCACAACATCACCAAGATTAAAAATTCATCCTCGTACAAGTTCAAGCTAGACAAGAAGAAATGAACAATTGATGTAGAAGTCTTTCGTGACATCCTCCAGATCTGTCCTAGACTTCCAAATCAAGAGTTTGTTGTAGATCCTTCTTTTGATCTAGAAATTATCTCATTTATTAAGGAACTTGGGTACATAGGTGATATTGATTCTGTAAATAAGGTGTATACAGATCATATGCACCAACCTTGGAGAATATATGTTGCAGTCATCAACAGATGCCTTTGTGGGAAAACCACAGGTCTTGATAAGATCAGACTTTCAAGAGTACAAATCCTGTAGGAGATGTATTTCAACCAGATTGTTGACTTTGTTGAACTAATTTGCGAATACTTTATGTTCGAGATAGACAATAGAGACTCCAAGAAACAAGAGAAAATATACAATCCTAGATTTACAAAGACTGAGAGAAGCAAAGGGATTGAATTGTTGTCTGAAGCCGCAATACTTGAGGAAGCTCAGTTGCAAAAGGCTATCAAAAGAATCAAACGAGAAACAAAAATTCATCAAGCAGGTGGCTTAAGTAAGGGAGCTAGTTTAGAACCAAAGGTTCTCGATGAGCAAAAAAGCAAGTCAACTAACACAAGTGAAGGAACTCGTTTAAAACCAGGGGTTCCTAATGTGTCCAAAGATAATTCTTCTAAGAGTGAGTATGAATCTTGGGGAGATAGTGATGATGATGATGATGATCAACAAGGTAATGATGAAAGAACTGAATCTAATAATGACAAAGATGTTTATATCAATAAGACAGATAAAGAAGAAGAAGATAGGTTTGTACATACTCCTAATGACTATGTACCTACTGATGATGAAAATATAGATGATGAAGAGTATGATCGTATCAATAAGGAGATGTATAGTGATGTGAATGTAGAGTTGAAAGACATAGAGCTAGAAGGTAAAGGGAAAGACGATAAAGAGATGACTGATGTTGGTCATGTAGATGCTGAGCATGAGAACGTTAATCAAGAGGTTGTAGGTGATCAAGTCAAGGATGTTGATCAAGCAACAGTTACAGCTGCTCCTGCTACAAAGAAGATTGAAGTTCCACTACCAATTTCTTCTATGTCATCCGACTATGCCACTAAATTTCTCAACTTTGATAACATTCCCTCAGCCAAGATTGGAATTATCTCAATGATGGACATCAAAGTTCAACATGAAGATCAAAGTAGTTAGACCTCACCACTTCTCACCGTACCTGTTTCGGTAATTCCTGAATCTTTGACAGCTCCAGCAACAACCATTCCTCCATATATTCCACCATTCATCCCTCTTCCACAACAATCAACACCAATACCAACACCAACAACTATAGAAACAACAATCTCAACCACTTCTGTTATTGATTCCTCAACCCTTACTGCTATCCATCAAAGACTTTCTGACTTGGAAAATGAAGTCAAGACACTTAGAAATGTTGATCATAGTTCAACTATTCATACAACAATTATGTCTGAAGTTCCAACCGTTGTTAAAGAGTACCTTGGAACTAATCTGGATGGTACTCTTCATAAAGTGATCCAGAGACATACTGCAGAACTTATTAAGGAACACTCTGTTCTAGCAGATGTCATAGAAATAATCCAATATAAACAAAAACCTCAGAAAAGTGTTGCTGATATTCGCAAGATCAAGATGGAACAAGTAGGAAAATAGCAAAAGACCAAATACACCATCACTTCATCTGATACGGCTGAATTACAATAATTTAATCAGAAAAGAACCTTGTTTGAGACAATGAATAAAACTAAGTCATTTAACAAAAACACCAAGCGCAAGGCTCTATATCATGCTCTTATGGAATCTATTCTTGAGGATGAAGATGCCATGGACAAAGGTGTTGCAGAAAGGTTAAAGAAGAGAAAGCCAGATGATGCTGACAAAGATGAAGGCCCTCCTGCTAAACCAAACCAAGGGTTGAAAGGAAGAAGACGAGTAAAGATACTAAACCATCAAAGAAGGCCAAGATAACTAAAACCTCCATTGGCACCACCAAATGGCAGCCAAAATCTATTGACAAGTCTGCACAAGTAGAGGAGACAATGTTTGAGGCTAGAGACTCTTAAGTTCCACAAGATCTTGGAGAAGACATGGGTAACACTGATGGACCACCTATTATTAAGGTTAACCCAAAGGATTGGTTTAAGAAACTGGAAAGGCCTCCTACTCTAGGTCCTGAGTGGAATAAATGTAAAATAGTTGATAATAAGCCTACTCAAAAATGGCATAGTGACCTTGCCAAAGCAGAAAAACCTTCCAAAACATTCGATGATTTAATGAGCACTCCGATTGACTTCAGCGCATTTTCCATGAACCGCCTGTAGATTAGTGATCTCACACAAGATATTCTGATAGGATTGGCTTACAAGATTCTTAAAGGCACTTGCAAGAGTTATGTCGAGCTCGAATATAATTTGGAAGAATATTACAAAGCTCTGAATGATCAACTAGATTGGAATAACCCTAAAGGTGATAGATATCCATTCGACTTAAGCAAACCACTACCTCTGGTTCAATCAAGAAATTGTCAGATTGTCTCGGTTGATTACTTCTTCTACAATGACTTGGCATACTTTTAAGGAGGAAACACCGGCAGTTAATACACGACTTCTTTGACAAAGATGAAGGCTGCTAAGTATGATCTGCAAGGAATTGAAGACATGGTACCCAACTTGTGGAGTCCTATAAAAGTAGCTTATAACAGACATGCTCTTTTAGGCACTCCACATTGGAGATCCAAAAGACAAACCTTCTATGGATATGCTAGTAATAGGGTGTCCAAACATGATGTGTACTCCGCCAAAAGAACTCTAGCATTGATAAATGTCAAAGTCAACGTATGGTATGGTTATGATCATCTTGAGGAGATTGAAGTTCGAAGATCAAATCAGCAATTGTACAAGTTCATAAAAGGCGACTTTCTACGACTTCATCTAAATGAAATCGAGGACATGCTAATTCTCATTGTTCAGAACAGACTCTTCAACCTTAAAGGTTTGGACATTATGCACCTGGTTCATCCTTAGGTATGTTCACAAGACGTCTTGTAATCTAGAAGCGAGTGGGAGATCTTCAACTTGGTGTCGAAAGATACCAAAAAAAGCTCAACATCTCAAGACCACTGACGCATAAAGCTGGCATCACTGACCTAGAACCATGTAGCACATACTCTAACCCTTAAGGTGTCATCTATTTGGACAAGTTAGAGAGAAACAGACTAGTGTATTCTCATGAGATCTACAAGTTCGGTGACGGTACACTCATATCAGTTCAAGATAAACTCAAAGACATGCTCAACAACTTGGAGATGGGGTATACAAGTGTCATGCCAAGAAGGATATGGAGTAATTTAGACAAGAAACGGTCTCGCATCATGATAAAAGACATTAATCGGCAGTTGCTGGAAAGAAGGTTGATGAGAAGCTTGGAAAAGTTTGTTGGTGGAAGGGAATACGAGAAAGACCTTAGACTGCTTTAGCGGACAATATGACTTTGTCATATTTTGTTCTACTACTTCAGGTCATTTCTCATAATTATTTTAAACCCCCAAATTTACACGCAGCGGAACCAACAATTGGGTGTTAATTCATAGCACAATCACATAAGAATATAAAGAACGACTCAAAAAGAGACGTTATAAAACATTAGTTCCATTCTTGAAATCATAGTACAAAGTTGTCCACAAGATCATCACCATAAAATAACATAAGTTTTCAAAGACATCAACATAAAGCTTTTGAAGAATGGAACAAGACAAGTTTATGAAAACTTTTGCGCAATGCTCCTCGTCCATGCCAAGTCATCATCCTTGATTACCTGAGATAAAACATGCTAAAAAGTCAACGAAAATGTTAAGTAAATTCATAGAGTTTATAAGAATAAAAGTTAGAACACAAGCATAATTCATCGAGTGACTTGTTGCACGGACAAGCCATATATTAGGTCTTTATTACATTAAGCTTATGACACCAAACCTTGACAATAATGCATATCATATGCATTCATGTTTGCCCCTGAAGTAGGTATTATTGCCTCATACCTATGGATTCTCAATACAAATTGTCTGTTAACTAGTTGGGGTGATCAAAAGAATTTGAGTCAAGCCCTCGGACAAGGTGGTCAACCCAATAGATCTATTAATTGTACTAGTGTTCACCCCTACAAGGTGATTAAAAGTTCATGAAATAAGGGACTTTGGCAATAGCTACTCAATATCAATAATCATATAATCGGGTCGAGCATACCAAAAACAACTTGTGTTCGATTTTTCAAAGCAAGCATGTATCTCCCTCGCGGGGTTTAATAAAACATTTAAATTTGTAAAGGCGAGGCTATGAACTCATCATGTATAGAAGTAGTGATTTTAGAAATCTCAACGAAGAAGACGAATGCCAACGATCAACCGCGACCTATAATAGTGGCGCATAATTAAACTCACACTTATAATAAGATGTAAAGTAGTACGAATAAATAGATACATATTTATATATATCGGCATGTAGTAATATCCTATGCTTAAGAATCCATGAATGAGAATCACTAAAAATGCTACACTTATATTTCTTGAAATTTTACCAGTTTTTACTAGACGTTAACCACACTTAAAGAGATACCAGATGGTCGGATCCGACGTTCTCCTTCTATATCTACCCACTTATATAAGTTATTAAACCTTAGTAGCTTTTCCTAAAATCATAGCCAATTTTAACCATTTCTCAAAAATGCGCTAACGCAACATATCCCAAAACAGGGTCTGCTGGACTTTGCAAAAGTTTTGATATCATGAAGAAGCTACTATGTGAATTTCGTAAAAAAATATTAAGTTTTGATCCGCCTTCTCACTACATCTTTACATCCTAAATTCTGGATCAGATTTACAGTTTCGACAACCATTTTTGTAAAGACCTTTTAACCCACTTATACTTATTGAAAATTCGCGAGGACTCCTTCGTTGAAAAGTAGACTCGCCGAACTTAGTCTTAACCTCTGGAAAACCTAGAAAAGCTTTTAAATTGACCAAGATATGGTACTTGCAAAGCGACCAAAAATTATGCATAAAAACACCCTATGCATAATTTTACCATTCCACATTCCAAACTTCTATCGGGCATAACTTACTCGTTTTTAAGAATTAGAAGTCCTGATTTATATCAAAACGAAAATTAGAACGACCTCTATCATATTAGACAACAAACTATCAGTTTACAACATCACAAATTTGCCAAATTATACACCCAACTTTTTAACCTACTCGGCTAACCTAAAAGTGTTTAAAAACCAACTCCAATCATTATCAAATAGGCATTCACCAATCATTAAAATAAATAAGCTCTCAAGGCTTAAAATAGGCATTCGCGAATATTAAAAATTAACGATCTTAATAAAAATCGACTAATATGTAAAAGTAAATTCATCAAAATGTATAGAATAAATATGAGATTAGAAATAGTAGTGACCTTAAATACGAAATGTTACATCCTCCTCCCCTTAAAGGAGTGTCGTCCCGGTGCTTAATTCGCCTTATTTGTCGTCGGTTTACTTGCTAAAAGATGAGGATACGGCCTTGATTTAGTTGTTTGACCTAATGGTCCATGATTCTTACAGGATCCTCGATTATTTGTAGCTTGATGACTAGTCGAAATGAATCTAGTGGAAAGACAAGTTTTAATGAGGTAAACGTCTCCTCGGGTTCAAGAGGCGAAAGGTGATATGAATTCTACTGAGTTTTCGAGGTAGTTTAAGTTGTATAGCTTGCTAACGTGTTCGAAGAGTTCAATAAAATAATTAAGTAGGATATCAACCGAATATGGAATAAATAATAGTTAATGCATGAAATGTTCGCTTTATGGGAATATAAATAGAAAGTTGATTTTGATAAAAAAAATGGCGACTACTCCCGGCATAGCATGGTCCTTCCTGAATTATACATAGGTGATCAGGCTATGTATAATTGAGGACTAATGATGCAATGCTCGTTTTCGTCAAACTAGTGTTATGTATACAATGGTATTAAATGGTTTTATAATGTAGTAAAATAGCTCATAAAGTGAATGTAAAATAGCTCGTATGATGACAACAGAATAGTTTATAAGATGATAGCAAAATGGTTTGTAGTATAGTAGCAAAATGGTTTATCGAATGATTCTGAAAATGTTTATAAGGTCTTAGTCAAACGATTTGTGAAGTCATCTAAACAATTCATAAAATAAAAACGAAATAGTATATAAGATGACAATAATTTAGTTTATAGAAAATTAGTAAAATAGTTTATGAGCTAACAATAAAATGGTTTATAAGATGACATCAGGGTTGTGTATAAAGCGATAGATCTTAGCAAGTATAAAGAATATTCGAACAAACATAGAAGTATTCTGAGAAAATGAACATAGAGAGCCATTTATTCCAACATATCGTGAATCGAAATGCTATAGAGAGTCATTTGTAAAATTTATCGTTGCAAACGAAAAAACAAATTGATCTTAATAACAGTGGCTAGAAGTAGGCATCAAAGGTATCAAAACATAGCAATACTCAAAAGAAATTAGTGTATGGAGTTATTCGATCGACAACATGAACGTAGAGGGTTGTTTGATATCGGCTGAACTTAGGAGTTGACTTTTTGGTGGTATGATTCTTCAAATTTACACGAAGTAACGAGGAAAAGAATGAGGTGCTAACGAGCTAGAAACTAAGAAACACGGTGACGAAACAACAACAAAGATAAACCCTTCACTTATCTGATAACAACTCACACAAAGGAGAAGAATACGAATAAAAAGAATCGATTGAAGTTTATTAACTATAAAAGAATTACCCATAGAATCCACACGTGCGTCCTAAATTTATTTATTAACATGCTCTCATTAATAGCATTACACTCGTAATTAATGTACGCCACTTTTCCGAAAAGTTTCTCTTTTTAGAAAGTTACTATTTTAGGAAATCTTCTATTTTTAGAAAGTTATATTTTTTAGAAAGTTCGGATATTCGAAGACACTAATATTTTCTAATAAAAATATTACTTTTTCCATGAACACCGACACCCCAATAACCGAATGCTTAACCTTATTTCCGACATTATATTCATATATAAAAAGTTTCTATTTTTAGAAAGTTTTTCTTTTTAGAAAGTTCCCATTTTTAGTAAATTCGGACTTTTGAAGACATTAATATCGTTAAATAAAATATTATGTTTTCAATAATACCGACTCATCCATTATTCGTATACTATTCTTATTTCCCACAATATGCCTTTATATATATAAAGTTTTCGAAAATAGACTTCCTATTTTTAAACGTGACCGGACGTACCCAATAATTTATTAGTCATGAAATAATATTCATTAACGTTTTGCAAGCTCAAACGGACACTAAAACGCTCAAAATCCCTTTTTTACAAAAATCAGCAACTACTTCAATTTTTCTAAAATGACAAATCGCTAACTTTCACCCCAATGTTTTCCTATCGTCTAGCATTTTTAGACCAAAACTCGCTGTTTTTTGTAGAAAACGTCAAAATAAACAACTTGTATGTTTTAACAGAAGACCGGTTCGGACCAGAAAGGGTCCGAATCCCAAGTTAAAAACTGCATCAGCTCATTTTTTTCGAAAATAGTTGCTGAAATATCTTTATAAAAACGCAGATCTGTATTTAGACCAAAATCCCCACTTTTATACACTTTCTGGCCTAGTTTCTATTAAGTGCATAGGAAACGACATTCCGGACAACTTTTGTGTTTCGGCCGAGGGCCAAAACGGAGCAAAAAATGACCAAATTACCCTTTTACAATTCTGCACAGATTTAATATATAACCAAAGTGCTGAAATTTTCATATAAAATTTTCTAAACATCATTCGGCCATAAAAACTTCGTTTTTGAGAGTTACGGGGCGTGCCTTATATCGAATCGAACATAAAAACAAGCTCTAACATATTCTCAAGTCAAAAATTAGTTTAGACATTTTTATGACACCTAAAAATAGCTTTCAAATTTTCTGCATTAAACGACCCGTTTCGAAACTCATCCAAACACCATTTTCTCATCACAACAACTTCACAACTCACCTATACTAACCTATCTCCATCATCTAACCACTTTCAATCAATCAATTATTCATCCAACACCATCCTAGCGCACAAACATGTGGATTCCACAACAAGCAAGTTAAGTATAAAAATATACGCATGCAAATTATATAGAGAAGGGTTTTTAAGATGCTCACACAAACGAGTATGAGCGAGAATAAAATCAAAACGCGAATCCTTCTTGATTCCCTTTTCTTAGTCAAATCCCTACAAAACCCCAAAACAATAAACCCTTGGCTACTTGATCACTCAAATCTTTAAATAAACCTTAATCTTAAAACCTTTCTAATTCCTAATCCAGGGATGATAAAAATATGAGGTGTTCGCCTACGAAAACCATTTCGAGTCTATTTTCTATAAATGTAGGGCCTACTGCCTAGAAAGTTTTAGATCCTAGGTGAAATTACCTTTTTGCCTTTCAATACGAGTGCAATTTATTTTTCTCGATTTTACATCTTCACCATTTTTAATGTATCTCCTAAACCGTGTGTCCGCAAAGGCCGAAACGACCACTTAAATCTAAGTTTGTTCAATATCTAGAACCTACAGTTTCACATATTTAGGTGTTTCTATATAAATTTTTGGACTTATTCCTCATTTAAATTATGGTCTCAATTTTTGACTAGTTTTGCCGTTTCGGCGATAACTCATTCGTCGGGCGTCGATATGACTCCATCCGAATAGTCAAATTTCCCATGCCTTCTTAGACCAAAAATATTTTGAAACATACCCAACAAGTTGCTGTTTCAAAAGCAGTCTCTAGGAATTTGTGATTAATATTTGTGTCTTACGGAAATGAGCGTAATTTGAAATCTATTGATACTATTGATGTGAGGTCAGTGGATGGTGATAGCCTTATGAGTCTTCTACAGCTACCATAATTTCCTTTTGAAACATTTATACAAAAATATGAAGTTATTCTTGTTTTCCCTAACGATGTATTATATTTGACTAGTTTTAGTAAAACGGCGATATCTTGCTCATTCAGAGGAGATATGGCCCTATCCAAAGAACCACATACACTTAAGACATATACCTACATCCCTATTAACTTCACAGGTGCCTTATGACAAAAAAATAATTCCGAATTTACCCTACAACCTACTGGTTACAAACTGCCCTAAAAACCCATTTCAAAATCCAACCAAACACCATTTTAATTCCTCTAAACAGGCCTGCTTAATTATTTAACACACTTTTAAACATAAAAACTCATGAATTTCCAGAATCAAGGGTTTAAGATTCACTTGGTAGGGATCGATACAAGAGAATCAAAACATGAACACACAAATTTTACTCGAAAGTTCCAAAAGTAGACGTTCCCCGCCGACACATTACGCAGGAATAAATAAATGATCGTTTTCCAAAAGAATGAAGGGTTATGAGGTGACATGTTAAAGTCGTAATCGAATTAGTCGGCATGTCTTCATGGAACAGATTACGGAATGACGTAAGCATTTCAAGAGTATGAGGTAAATGTTCAAACTCAGAGTCGAATAGTAGGATAACCAATGGAATTGACAAACTTTGTCGAACTTCAATATCATCCAGAAGGGAATTATCCAAAATCACGAGAAATTTTAGAGACAATTGCATCACTAGCGATTACATGAGAAAGTATTAAGGATCGTTGTATTACTCACAACGTCTTGAAAACAAACGAGACCATGTCATACACAATGTATTAGAAAAGCTTTAGTATATAGACAGCCTTCATATAAAAATATAGAGGCACTCTACAAAGTAGACGTAAGTGATCAAAAATAGTCGACACTTATATAAATTACTTTTATATAAGTAGATAGTGGTACTCACGGAGATAATCGTAAGAGATCGAGAAGAAGGTAGCTCATATATAAAGGTATCCTTATATAATACCAGTATTGATGCTTGAGGGAGTAATTGAGAAATCAAGAAATACGCGATAAGCGGAGTGGTCAATATTTATATAATTGACCGATATAAGGTAAGTAAGTAGCGGTAATCCTGAAGATAAGCGTAAAAGATGGAAAAGAAAATCAAGTATTATAAAATTAGTATCCATATAATACTATTAGAGATGCTAAAGGAAGTATATAAGGGATCAGGAGGTCAAGGATTTGCCATGATAATCTGTAAATCACGTAAGAATAAATACATATAAGGTCACTACATAGATAAAATTTATGCAATATACGAATGAATGCAAATGCATTAAAATGAATATAATAATTTAATAATGATTTATTTAAACATGTAAATAAATGAAAAAGCTTTAATATAAAGTTTAACAATCGATATATATCCTGATATGTATTATAGTATTTATTTAATAAATACTTAACAATAATACACCTGAAGCGTGCATATATACTAAAATAGGAATTTCAAGTATGACTTAAACGGAAACCACAAAGAACCTTTGCGCGCGAAAATAAAAAAATAAAGTTATAGTTTAGGTTTTTGAAAAATGACCTAGTTCTTTATAACTTATGGCTCTGATACCAATCTTTAACACCCCTAAATTTACACGCATCGAAACCAACAATTGGGTGTTAATTCATAGCATAATCACATAAGAATATAAAGAATGACTCAAAAAGAGATGTTATAAAACATTAGTTCCATTCTTGAAATCAGAGTACAAAGTTGTCCACAAGATCGTCACCATAAAATAACATAAGTTTTAAAAGACATCAACATAAAGCTTTTAAAGAATGAAATAAGACAAGTTTATGAAAACTTTTGCGCAATGCTCCTCGTCCATGCCAAGTCAACATCCTTGATTACCTGAGATAAAACATGCTAAAAAGTTAACGAAAACATTGAGTAAATTCATAGAGTTTATAAGAATAAAAGTTAGAAAACAAGCATAATTCATCAAGTGACTTGTTGTACGGACAAGCCATATATCAAGTTTTTATTACATTGAGCTCATGACACCGAACCTTGACAATAACACATATCATATGCATTCACATTTTCCCCTGAAGTAGGTATTATTGCCTTATACCTATGGATTCTCAATACAAATTGTCCATTAACTAGTTGGGGTGATCAAAAGAATTTAAGTCAAGCCCCTGAACAGGGTGGTCAACCCAATAGATCTATTAATTGTACTAGCGTCTACACATCATAAGCAATTAATGGTTCATGAAATTGGGGTCTTTTGGCAATAGGTACTCATGCATTTAATCAATTTATCGGGTCCAACATACTGAAAAACTACTTGTGTTCAATTTATAAAACTAGCATGTATCTCTCTCGTGGGGTTTAATAAAACATTTAAATTTGTAAAGGCGAGGCAATGAACTCACCGTGTATAGAAGTAGTGATTTTAAAAATCTCGACGAAGAAGATGAATGCCAACGATCAACCACGACCTATAATAGTGGCGCGAAATTAAACTCACACTTATAATAAGATGTAAAGTAGTACGAGTAAATAGATACATATTTATATATATTGGCATGTAGTAATATCCTATGCTTAAGAATCCATAAATGAGAATCACTAAAAATGCTACACTTATATATCTTGAAATTTTACCAGTTTTTACTAGACGTTAACCACACTTAAAAAGATACCAAATGCTCGAATCCGACGTTCTCCTTTTATATCTACCCACTTATATATGTTATTAAACCTCAGTAGCTTTCCCCAAAATCATAGCCAATTTTAACCATTTCTCATAAATGCGCTAACGCAACATATCCCAAAACAGGGTCAGCTGGACTTTGCAAAAGTTGGACACCATCAGACGCCTCTAATCTTTCTAGAAAAATTTGGAAAATTTCAGGAAGGTCATACATACCATGAAGATGCTACTGTGTGAATTTCGTAAAAAAAATATTAAGTTTTGATCCGCCTTCTCACTACATCTTTACATCCTAAATTCTGGATCAGATTTACAGTTTCGACAACCATTTTTGTAAAGACCTTTTGACCCACTTATACTTATTGGAAATCCGCGAGGCCTCCTTCGTTGAAAAGTAGACTCGCCGAACTTAGTCTTAACCTCTGGAAAACCTAGAAAAACTTTTAAATTGACCAATATATGGTACTCGCAAAGCGACAAAAAATTCTGCATAAAAACAACCTATGCAGAATTTTACCATTCCACATTCCAAACTTCTATTGGGCATAACTTACTCGTTTTTAAGAATTAGAAGTCCTAGTTTATACCAAAACAAACATTAGAACGACCTCTATCATATTACACAACAAAATGTCAGTTTACAACATCACAAATTTGCCAAATTATACACCCAACTTTCTGACCTAATCGGCTAACCTAAAAGTCTTTCAAAATTAACTCCAATCATCATCAAACACCAATACCACAACATGCATTCACCTCATGGATTCTCAAACATAAAAATAACTACATGGGAGTATATATATATATATAATCAAATCGATACAAATAGGAAATAAAAAGCTTACAATGCATAAAACAAGCGACTAGAAAATAACACAATCAAACCCTTATGGGTTTGATTTCTGGCGGAACACCACACCCCCAAAAACATTGATCCGAACTGATTTTTTTGCACCAAAACTCGATTAAACACTTATAATCCAACCCTTGTTACTTTAATCACCCTTAATTAAACTGAAACCTTAAAATCACAAATCTTGAAAAATCAAGAACTTAATAGAAATCATGCATGGTGGATTTTAATTAAAAAGGATGATGGGGGTTTATGTAGGAATACTTTGAGATTGAATGGAATGGATTTTAGGAATTTTTGATTGATGATTCTTGGTGTTTTTGGTGTTGCTGCATCGAACAATGAGGAGGGGAGGAGAACCAGACGAAAATTTTTAACTGTGTGATTTTTATGGTAGTGTTTGAGTGGATTTGGGAACTTATATAAGGAATATATACTAGTAATCTTCCTTTTATAAAAATATTTAAGAAAAGACGTTGGTTTTTTTAGCTTTGGTGTAACCGGCCTCTTGTGGGCTTCGGCTTGTAGAATTTTTTTTTGTTAAATTTATATTACATGGTTCCTATGCCCAATTATTTAATTAACTCGCTATTAATTATAAAAACACGGTTTTGACGCGATTTCGGCCTCACATAAATAAAAGTCGAAAAATACTAAAAACTAAAATAAATAAGCTCTCAAGGCTTAAAATAGGCATTCACGAATATTAAAAATTGACGATCTTAATAAAAATCGACTAATATGTAAAGTAAATTCTTAAAAATTTATAGAATAAATATGAGATTAGAAATAGTAGTGACCTTAAATACGAAATGTTACAATTATAAAACTTGTGAATATGTAAATAAGTAGTGTAGGACTAAAAATAGGCATATATAGTGTTTGAGTACGAATTTTTAATAATTTCTTAGTAAATTCAAAAAAAATCAAATTAACGTACTCAACACCATATATTACCCTCATAAATTAAGGGGGAGCATTAAAATGTTTCTAATAAGGCTTAATATATATAATCAGACCATTTTTCTCCCCAAATATTTTTCATACATATTTAAATCAATTGATATCAAAAATATCAAGAGATTTGACATTTTTGATAAGGGGAGAAAATGATTAAAATATATATAACTTGTAAAATGTGATCTGAATGACTCTAGTGTAGCGTCTTCCTCATATGTGCAAAACATTTTCAGTTATCGATGCACATATGCAGGGGGCAATTTTGAATGTTAAAAACGATCGAGGTACTAAATGTTTTGATTTATATCACAAAGTACCTTGATCGATGTTTTGTTTTTGTTTTAAGGCTGTGAACAATACCAAAAGACCGACCATGTATTTAATTAATTGAAGTTATAAGGTGGTTAGGTATAGTTGTTCGTTCCCACGATCCAGACAGAACCGGAGGGATCTACCCAGGGACATTCCATTAGTTAGAATAGAAGTCCATAGGTATGATAAAAGAAGAAAAAGTGAGAAAAGGGAAAAATGCAGACTAAGATAGAGCTAACACTGGAACAAACCCAACAAGGTGTTAGTGATGAAGTCTTGGTAAGCATTAAAGGGGTTGAAGAATGAAAAAAAAATGTAAAGATAAAGGGTGAAAAGAAAGAAGCCCTCCTTACACTTAGGCAGAAACTGGGTCAATACATATGCTATCAAAAACACTAAGCTATTATCTGGTATTGAAGATAGTCATCATGGACCTAGTAATGTGAAGCACAACCCTCCCTAGCCACTCTTAAAAATAAGAAGAATAAGAAGAAGAAGAAGAAGTTGATATCGGGCTTGTTAGAGAAAGGGACAAACCCTTACGTCCTGCTGATATGTTGCTCTACTCGTGGGATGGAGGGGTTGATGTTTGTGTCGATCTGACCCAAATCACAAGTGATTTACCACAAATCACTTGTGATTTACCACAAACTGAAGGGCGTTTCACATATGCTCTACTTTGGTTTGTCGTAAATGGTATGAGCTCGATTGTATTACGCGTAACATCTGACTATCCACTCGCATTACTCTCTGCCATCGTCTCATGTGCATCAACGCTTTCTGTTTATCCAATCATTAACCATCAAGGGATTTACATATAACGTTATTGGTTTTCCACAAAATTTAGGTATAGATATCAGTATCACCTCATGGATTAAAGAAAGAGAGGTCAATTTTAATTGCTTGAAAGGACTTTTCAATTGTTCACATGGTTAAAATGTATGCTTCTCTTGGTGCTGGTGGCGGATCAATGAGTGGTTCTAATTCTTTTAATGCTCAAGAAGTCCAAAGTGTCAGGTTTACAGATTGTGACTCGCCTTCTTTTTTGTCTTATTCAATTTCGTTCTCTAGTTAAAAAAGCAGAGCGATTTTTTGTGTTTTTATATCCAAAGTAACAGTCTCGCATGCTCCGCGACACCGAACCGGCTCCATATCGGCTATTACCAATTTATTAGGCATATTCGTAATTAAAATACTTTAAAACCATTTTTGAGGTGTAACAAATCTACTCTCTTGTAACAACTTTTTGTTATGTGCAATCTTAACCATCAATCTTATTTTAGCGAAACAAATCTAGAAGTGACATGTGTTACCTCTTAATAAAAAAACCAGCTTTCTTTTTTAATTAAAATATCTTTTTATCTATTTTTTATAATTTAGTTTTATAATATTTAAACATGACAAAACATTAAAAATCTAAAAAAGCACCAATTTTTAAACAACATAAGATAATAATATTTTTAAATTCCTCATATTTTTGAACAAAAAGATCTATTTTATTATCTTTAACTTGTTTGTTACCTTGATGGGTAATTATTAAAGATTTCCAAATATCTTGAGCCGTATTACACAGGAAAATTCTTTCGCATTCATTTTTAGGTAAAGCATTGTATAAAACTATTTTTGCTTCATCATTTTAGCAATCATTTTCTTGTGATTTACATCAAAATTTTCATATGTGATATCTACATCCTTGCCATCTTTATCCTTGATGGTAGGTTTATAGTTACCATAAACTATAATATACCAAAATTAATATCCTTAGACTTCACATAAGCTTCAAAACGGTTTTTCCAATATATGAAACAATTAGCCTCGAAAAGAGGAGGGCGTTGCATAGATTGACCCTCTTTGTAGTTTTTCAAATCCATAATCGTTTAAAGATTTAAAATACAATTTATTTTAAAAACTTTGGTAACCTAACTCTTGATGCCAATTGTAGAAAACTAGAAGGGGGATTGAATAGTTTTCTCGATTAATTGTTACTTATATAAAACATGTCCTTATGTTTTAAACATCATATATACCATGAACAAGTATTTCTTGATTTTATATAAACTTGTATTATTTTATAAGCATGTATAAAATATAACTAGATGATGATTAACCATATAACAATTATATAAAATCTCTACTACTTTATAAAGCATTCAGCCCATTTTCTATTTTTAGAATTAAGTAAAAAACATTTCCACTTTGGGAAAGTTTATACATACACAAATTTAAAAGCCATAAAAGCCATTCAATCAATGTAATTTAATAGCTCAATTAAAAAAAACTGTAACAGTCTTATTTAAAAAAAACTGTAACGTCCCACTAATATTAATAGCCCAATATAAAAAATACAGTAACCTCAATTCATATCTTTATCTTTACTCCTTATAAAGCATTTAGGACTACCTAAAATTAAAAATCTTAAAAAATTAAGACACCAAAACATTACTAATAATGGAAATTAAAAAAATTCACTCAATGTTGTTCAACACTTCAACATACGTTTTTTCACTCAAAAATTGAAATACAATTTGTAACGGCCCATTTCAAAATGGTCAATAAACTATAAAGGATTAAATGTATACGTTTTATTACTAAAAACAGACATACATTTAAACCTCAACGATACACACTAATACAATAAATACCTCGTAAAAACACTTACTCACCAGTCATATCTTATTTCCTACCACTCTCTCTCTCTCTCTCCAAAAAAAAACACATACAACACAAAAATGAAATTTAAACACCCCACTTCATTAGTTCCTCTCATCTCCCATAAGGCTATAGCCACCACCACCCACTATCAGACCACATGTCGAACACCACCAACCCACCACGTGCGGACCACCACAGCCGAAACCATCAATGATTTTTGAGGTTCTTTTGCAGTTTTTTTTGTTAGATATGTATATATCTCAAGTTTTAAAGGGTTTATTTTTATAAATCTACCTAAACACCTCATATCACCGAAGGTTTTTTTGTATTTATTATTTAGTTACATTTAGTTTGTGCATGTATTCTTCAAATTTTCATGATGTTTTCCATACGTCTATATATCTTTATAATAGATCTAAGTTGTTAAAACATGTTTGACTAATTTTTTTTGTGAGTCTGCTAAAATATGTTGTTGCATCAGAATTATGATTTCTTTTTAATATTTCTTGTTAAAGTCTATAAGTTTGTTATGTAAGTTTTCTTGTAATTTTTTTGTGAATTTTGTTTTGTTAGTTTGTTATTTTTTGTTGTATAATGTTAAAATTATGTTGCTAAAATTGTATATTAAGTTGCTGTGTAAATTAGTGGTAAGCTATGACACCTAATTGAAACTTTCAAAACACATTGAACCCTAGTTTGTATCCAATCATAATATAAACATCTTCATAAACGGATGGAATGCTTCCTATCAAGGTTATGCTCGAATTTTAAACAAAACCATAAAGATGTACAAACATAAAATAAATCAGATGTACAAACAATAAAACAAATCACAGGCGTCAAACAATCAACGGTTGTCACATGGAAGCGTGAAACATCATTTTCTCTCAAAAGACTCTTGTATCATTTCCCACGGAGATTAAACTCATTTCTATTGACTTTCTCACTCCGAGTTAGTTGGTATTGAAAAGGTGGCAGTCTGCTCCAGCCTCTGATTATTAAAATAAAAGTGCACTATTGAGTCTAGAGCCATAAAGAGATCATCAATAAATTTCACTAGGACACTATTCCAATAAATTTGTTTTTCATACACTGTGAAAACAAGTAATATCTTAAGAGTCCTACGCATTATCTTTGTGATATTGCCAGAACATTAGAGTGATACTAAAGTACTTACAATGATGATGGAACTCCTTCCAGAGCCAACATCAAACAAGCTTTGCGGTAGGTGACTTGTGAGATCCTATATGGATCAAACTTGTGACACTAGATATCGATTCGGTCCAGACTATGAATTGACGGTTGCCGAATTTTGAAATAGATAAAACTCTTGATGTGTCGTAAATCACTTTAGCAATTGACACATCGATTGATTTTCAAATCAATTTTTGATTCAATCGGTGAGACTTTATCTTACTGGTTCACTCATACTGTGTTGTCTGCTTTGAGATGCTCCGGTAATGAGAATGGCTAGTGCAGCTGCGAAACCCTATCAAGGAGATTCTTCAGAATTCTACCTGATCACAGGCAATATTTATATTGATTAACGGAGAACCGTGGTTATTGCAACTGTATTCGACGAAGTGACAAAGACACTTTTGTCCATATATGTTGTTTATCACTAACCCATTCATGCAGGTAATCCCGATGAGGCCGCAACTGGTTCAAGACAAGTCAAGATTCCTAGCCACATGCTCATACGGGACCGAAAAATGTAAAGACATTATAAAAGCTCAAGTACATGTTCCAAGACTTCTGCTACTCTGATATCGCACGTCTTTCTTGAAGTGATGAATTGTTAAAGTTAAAGAACTTCAAGAAAGATGATTACACAAGCTTTCAAGATCAAGAAAAGTATGTGCATGTCGGTCCAAAAGTCACAAGTTCACAAGATAGCAAAAGATCACAAAATGATGATAAGAGATTATATTCGGCTGATGATCTCAAGATACTCAAAGATCACATAAAATACAAGCTTAATGAAACAAGCTCAAGCCTAAAGTCTAAAGAACACTACGCATATCCCCAAGTTAAAAGATAAAGATTCAAGACCACGAGCAAAGACGAAGACATTCGTATAATGTAGAGCTTAAGATTTTGTAAATTAAAGTGACCTCCCTTAGGGGAGATTGTTAGAAATCAAGAAAAGTCTTGGTCACTCATAGAATACGTAGCTCGTAGGTCTTAATTAATTTTTAAAACATTAGTAAGCTAGTTAGACCAAAGCCCATGGAATGCCCATGGAAGCTAAGGCCCAACCGGCTACTATGTAGTATAAATACCCTCTCTATAGCTTGAAGAGGGTGTTGGTTGGTTTCATTTTCAAACACACTAGAAATCTAATACTCTCTCCTTCTTTCTCTCTCTAGAAACCTTCCTTCCATCCTTTCTCTCTCTAGTTCTTCATTGATTGGTTAAGTGTTTAGATAAAACATGGTTTCTACAGTTTGGAAGGGCTTTAACCAATAACTAGACAAAGTTAGCTTAAGGATTCTGGTAAACTAACTACTAGACTATTACAAGGTTCGGGAATAATAATAAGCATCACTTCTATACAACGTAGGCTAACAGTCTCCCCCTAAGGGGTGGTCATTGCACATATGACTTTACTCCATTGATGTCGTAAATCTTGGAACCTTGTATTCTTGGGAATTCCTTTGAAGTTCCTTTTGCATGCTTGTGATATTTATCTTTGATCTTTATATTGATTTCTTTGTCTTTAGCCTTGACTTTGTCTATAATTCCGAGATCTTTCAATCTTTCTTATTCAAATCTTTGCCATCTTAAGATCTTGCGTCTTGACCAACATTCTCATACTTTGCATCATCTTGAAAGCTTTCTAACAATCTCCCTTGTAAATATTTTTCTTTAAAGTCTTGATGTCTTTAAGGAAGATCTTGGATATCAAAGTTACAGAAGTCTTTGTCACTGTTTGATCTTTAGCTTTCCTAATTCTTAAATCATGATACTTATGGTATGTCTATGTAGTTTGAACATGATCATGTGGTAATGGATATGACTGTGTTGGAATGAGGTTGTTACTCCATCGTCTGTACCTACATTTGAATGTTAGTGATAACAGCAGATACAGACGAATCATGTCTTTGTCATTCATCAGTTTCGATAACATTAGCCTCTGGTTCTATGAGGACCATTTTATAGTATAAATATAGTACTTGTGATCAGGTAGATTTAATTTAGAAGAACCTCCTTGATAGGGTTTCCAGCTCAAAGTGTTAGATCCTCTAACGTAGATGCATTAGAATCACCATACTTACTAGTTCTTCTTATCAGAACGTCACAAAGCAGACAGCATGATAAGAGTGAATTAGTTAGTTACTATCTGACTGATTGAGTCGTCAATTCATTTACTAGACTAAAATTGATATTTAGTTGACATAAGATTGATTCATATAGCATCTCGCAAGTCACCTACCGCAGTGCTGATTGATGTTGACACTGGAAGAATTTCCATTCGTCACTGTGAATACTAAAGAGTATCACTTTGTATGTCTCGGGATAATCACAAGGATAATGCGTAGGACTCTTGTACAGCTTGTATTCTTGATGTTAAACAACAAATGTGTATGGAATTGTGTCCTAGTGAGATTTTTGATTTATCTCGTTAGCTTTAGACTCTATAAGTGCATATTTGTTATTTGGTGATCGGAGGCTGAAGTGGACTGCCACCTTTTTAATATCAACAATCTCAAAGTGAGAAGCCTAAGTAGCTAGGAGGGTTGTGCATTGCAACAATGGGTCCATGATGACTTTTCTTCAATAAGAGAATCAACTTTATGATTATCGATAGATTATGCATTGACCCGGTTTCTGCCTAAGTTTATGGAGGACTCATTTCTTTTCACCCTTTCATAACTTTTCTTTTTATTCTTTAACCTCTTCAATCTTGTTCTCACTTTACTCCTTTTTTTATATCATACCTAAGGACTTCTAATCTATCTATTTGAGTGTACTTAGGTAGATCCCTCCGGTTCTAGCTGGATCATGGAACAATACCTAACCTTAATCACCTTTTATCTCCTTGATTATCATCACATGGTTGGTCCTTGGATATTACCATCATAGCCATAGAATCATTTGAAAAAGTAGTCAAGATGTATGAGAAATCATGTAAGTGCACCTTGAGAGTTTTCTTTTTCACCAAAAAAGACCCCCCTACACATGTGCATCATTATATAAAAGAGTTTTGCACATGCGAGGTCGAGAACGCACTTAAATTCAAAAGATCTTATCCGAATTAAGCAATATTGATCACATTTTAATCACTATTCTCCCCCTCAAAAATTGCATATGATTTGAAATTTTTTATTATACAAGTGAATTAAAATACAAGTTAATGTACGTTAGCTTACTTGAGTAATGAAAGCGCATGGGGAAAACAATGTTGCATGACAAATGAACTTATGTTGTTTCTAAAATATTTATACTCCCCCTCAAAAATAGATTAGAGTGAAAACTTGGAGAAAGTAGTTTGTTGAGCATACAATTTTGAACAATTTTTAATATATATCTTTTAAA
>BQNB010002139.1:7046-128570 GCA_026074375.1 Tanacetum coccineum
AATTTTAAAGACATATTATAAACTAACAATATTAAGCACTAATAAGCAAATTGAAACAACTAATAAGCACTTTAAAATAAGCTAAACAGATAAGCAGTTTTAAGTGAATATAGCTAACAGTTTTAACTTAAAGCATGAACAAAGTAAATTTAAACTATAACAATGCATGAATAAGCAACAAACATTGATAATAAGCAGTAATAAGCAATAAATCAGCACTTAAAATAAGCAAACAGTAAAATAAGCTAAAACTTGAAAAATAAACTTACAATTCCTTTTGCACGAAACAAGGTAATAAGCTTCTGTAGAGCTTTGTCTACAAGCTCTAGCTTGTCAAAGACAAGGGAGTAGTGTCCATATACCCGTCCAATATTGGCTTATCATCCAAAAAGTAGCTGAGGGCATTGAGGGGTGATTTTTGGTGAAGTAAGCTTAAATACTTAACAGTTTGAAAAACTTAATGAAAATAGATTAAACAAAGTTTGTATGAGCTTATTGAAATGTCTTAAAAAAGATTAAGGCTAAATTGCATTAGGATAAAACAAATTAAAAGGATTGACTTAAAACTGAAATTTTCATTAATATTAAAAAGTTACAAAGCTTGAATTTAAAATACAAATTAAAGTAAAATAAGCATAATCCTACACTACTAAAATTACACTAAAACTACTCCCCCTGACTGTCTACATTTAGTCCCATTTATAGCCGAATGAGAAGTCTTGAGTTGTTCTTCTTGTGCTTGTTGTGTGAGAGGAAAAGAAACCCATCATCCTAGCCATCCAATATTCTTGGTCACCAAGCTTTGCAATATGAGCCCTTGATTTAGTCCAATGTCCCATCAACCAATAGAAATTCATAGGATTGCCAACATAAGCTTGTCGTTTGGTTGGGATAATAAGTTAAGGGAGTTTGTTTGATTGTGGGGAATAGGTTAAAAGTGTTTGTCTGTTTGCAGGGTACAATTTGAGGGGATGGATGAATAGTAAACATGGCGGGAAATGGGTTTGGGGGTACTGTACGTTTAATTTTGTGACGGGGTTAGGAAAAAAGGATGTGGGGTGTAAAGGGTTTAAGGTTATAGGGACTAAATGTGTTAGTCCTAAGGACTAACAGTGTTAGTCCTTAAGGAATAACAATGTAAAAGGGTTATAGGGTGTGGGCTAACGGCTGTTATCTTTGGTTGGGCCTTAGGTTAAGTGTTGGGCCAGGATTTTAAATAACAGGGTTATGGGCTTTTTGAATACTTAAACAAGTATATTGGGCTGACCTGGCCCATTAACTCGGGTACGGGTTGGCCAAATAAGATGCACACATCTTTGGCTTCGACCATTGACTTTGACTTTTACTTTGACTTTTCACGCTCATTCCATTCTCGTGCTCGGTTTTGTCGTTTTTAGCTTTCTTTTTTGTCCTTATGTTAATATCTGATACCTGCACAGTAAATAACACAAAACAAGCGTATTTTTGGCATTTTATGTCCGTTTTTGATCATCTGGGGTCGTTTTATTAGGTAAAAAGTATGTGTATTTAAGCACATACCCAAGGGTCATTATGTACGAGGATGTTTTTTGCACGATTTGTATGTTTTTTCACGACTTCACGGTTAGTACTCGACAAATTTTGTCTTTTTTCAAAAAGACAAAATCTCATTAAAAAATATTAAAAATTTCCAACTTGAAATTTGAAAAAAAAATTCTCGACTTTTTTAAATATTTATCTCGGTTTAGATTATGACCGCAACCTAACACACACTTTAACTTCATTTAACCCAATTAACATAAATGAAACCTAAAATAATACTCCACCCGTCTCATAATTATAGTCCATCGATAAAAAACACGCAGTTTAAGAAAAACAATATTATTACAGCTTTCTTTTTCTTATTTTTTGCATAATGACAGTTTTACCATTAACCAATTAATTTTTAACTTCTTTAAGGTTTGTAATAATAACATCGAGTCAGGGTGATATAAGTTAATTCGTTATCCAATTCTTTTAATGCTTTCATGTTAATTCGTTATCCAATTCTGATTAATATCAACAAAGGTGCTAATAAAAGTCAAAGTTCGAAACAAGAAGAAAATAGTGTATTTAAAGATGACGAACTCTTTTGTTAAGCTAGTAACGAACTCTTTTGTGATACTATGAACATCCGTTGTCCCTCACATGAATCCACAAAGAGTTGTTCCATAGTTAATAAGTCTTAGAATCCACAACCATTAGGTTGAAAGACTCGATAAGATACCATTTTGGCAAAGTGTAATTAGTATTTGTGTAATCCTAAGTTAGCATATTATATATCCGCTTAAACAATTGTAAACAATTAAACATACTAGAGGTGATTCTGGCAATTCTGAAAGTAAGACCTCTATTATTCATTTGCCTTTATCCTTCCATGCTAAGGGGGTGTTTGGGAATGCTTACTCTTTATCTGCTTGCGTATAAGGAAGTTACGAATCAATTGTTTTTTAATTGCTAAGCACATATGCAATTTATTCAAAGACTCAAAAGTGGTTATCTGCTTAATAAGCAGTTAAGCACTTAGAATAAGCAATCCTAGACACCCTCCTACCATTACTTGTTAGAAACTAGTTTCATGGAAATGTTTGCAAACCTCGAGTAACCTAAAACTTTAATATGCTTGGTTCATTATTTATGGTCCTAAATGTCGGTTAAGTTTTAACTCATTTGTATGAGGAAGGGCTAATTCGGGGGTTCTGTTGGATAAGTGGTTTTTTTGAGTAAACATTAGAAAGATAGCTAATTGAAACGGCTCATATTTAAAAGAAGATGCTTAATGCTATTGAAAACATATAGATTAGACATTTGCATCACACCGGAGCTTTTTAGGTACATTTGTATATCTTGGGAGAACTCATGTCAGTGCATTTTATTGCAGATTCTGTATGTACACGTCAGGAAAAAAACAACTGGACGTTTAGTGTCGATGCTAATGGTAAATGGAATGTCATATATAACCTGTACTCAAATCTTTTAGTCTGCTAAAATTGCAAAAGAAAAGTCAAGAGAATCAGATAGTTTGTGTAGCCGTGTAGGTATGTAGAAGCACTGCTGATGACGTATAGTATGGCCCGGCCCGACCCACTCATACTATTATGGCTTGGTAGCTGCTAATGGACCTCCGGCCCACGCATCGCGGTCACGGCCTCCGTGACCGCGGTATATTCATAAGTTATCTTTAAGAAAGGATAACCTACTTAAATAAGAGATATACTTTACTTATATGAATAAGATTAAGATAAGACCAAATCTCGAAGAAATCGAACAAGTCTTGGGCCGAAAGATAAGGAAACCCTAGGGCCTGCTTGGCCTATAAAAAGAGGACGATTATCATCAACACAGGTATGAAACAAAACCCAAAATCATATTCGATTACTCCGAAAAAACTATATACTTACTCTCACGCCGGAGTCCAATCGTGGGATCCGCTCCCACGATAAGATTAACGGTGCTTTATTCCTTGTGCAGGATCCTCCAAAAAAGTTCACTAGGTACAAGAGCAAGGTGCTACATATCCGAATAGTTGTCTATTCGGACCTAACAAGACCCGACCTAACTTTTGTATCAACAAGTTGGCACCATCCGTGGGACCCAACACTAGAAATTACTCTCATCAGAATGAGCGCAATGGCTAATGCAACCCCCATTGTAACCACTGTCACGAAAACTGCAAACAAGGAAAAGGCGTCGGACGCCGCACCCAGGGTGAACATCCTGGACTTCTGCGAAGAACACTATGAAGACATCCTGCCGATCATTATGGAGAAGGCATGGCGTGACAAGCGAAAAGAAGTCCAAACCAGACTAAATTTTAGAGGAAACTCCAAGAAAACCCGAAGAGAAAGGGATAACTCCTTAAATTCGAGGGCAGAAAACTCGCCTACGAGATTCCACCCTGAGAGATCTCGGACACATGGTCGCGAGAAGCGCGATGACAGAAACGTGTTTAACCGCTTGAGCCACCGAAGGAAGAGCGTGCACGAGCGACTCAGTGATACCTACTCGCCAAGTGCAACAAAATCCGGGCCAAGCAGGACAGACTCGAGAGACCCCTCTCACAGTAGAGGTCATTCCGTCAATAGGGAACATCCCCGAATTGAAGACCACCTCCTGGGCGTCGAAAAATCGTATGGCGATACTTACTCTCAGGAGACCAGGACCAAGTATAGAGATCGATCTCGTGACGGAGATCGATTCCGCAGCGTAAAAAGATGAAGGGAAAGTGAATCCTCATTATCCCGCGGATCAGAAAGCAGCACTAGTAACAGAGGACATTAGAAGTCAAGAACAAAAAGGCGCAAACTGGTAGATGAATACGATTTTGCCGTACCCTAGACCTGCGAGGATGTGGATCCGTTCACGCCTCGAATCCGCAACTTCAAAAGTTCGCGAAAGACGCGCATGCCCAACAATGTGAAAACTTATGACTGAACCGAAGACCCCGAAGACCACTGGAAAATCTTCCAAGCCGCGGCACAAGTGGAACGTTAGGCGATGCCTACATGGTGTCACATGTTCAACTCTACCCTAATAGGGGCCACGAGGGTCTGGTTTGATGAACTACCTCTAGAAAGCATAGATGGGTACAAGGGTCCCAAAGTGGCCTTCCTAGCATACTTCATGCAGCAAAAGAAGTATGTAAAAGATCTAGTAAAAATTCACAACATTAAGCAGAGGGACGGGGAGACCATTGAGGATTTCATGGAACGGTTCAAAGTTGAAACCGGGCACATGAAGGGAGCCCCTGAATGCATGTGGATCTTTGGGTTCATGCATGGGGTCAACAACCCCGAACTAACAAAGCGTCTCAACGAACACGTCCCAAAGACCATGGAAGAAATGATGACAGTCACCACTGCCTTCATACGAGGAGAAGCTGCGGTCGCTTTCAAGAAGAAAGGTCAATCACCGTGGAAATTACAAGATCAGTCCAAGCGGCACGCTTCTAAGCGAAAACCTGACTTCCGAGGTTAGCCAAGGGAAGGACGGGGGTCTAGCAAGTTTACCCCCTCACCAGAACGCCCAAAGAAATCCTCGCGGCCGAAGCAGGAAAGTTCAAACCACCACCGCCCATGGTAACCCTGGTAGAAAAAAGAAGCAGCAACAAGTTTTGCGATTTCTACAATGATAAAGGACATAGCACGGACGAGTGCATGCATTTAAAGAAGCAGATTGAGGAATTGGTGCGAGCAGGGAAGCTCTCGCACTTGATAAAAGAAATTAAGCAGGGTCGAGATCAAACAAAGAATGGAAAGAAAGAAGCCCCGACTAAAGACAAATCCCTAGCAATTTATATGATATAACCGTGGCAGAGAATGACAAGGCAAAAAGTAACCCAAAGCTTTGCCCGTAGCAACGAAATTACCTTCCCACCACTGGATAACAGCGATGGGACCGAAGGTCCGCTTGTCATAGAAGCGGAAATTGGTGGACACATGATCCACCGCATGTACATAGACGGAGGTTCCTCTACGGAAGTACTCTATGAGCACTGCTTCAACCAGCTCCGGCCGGAAATCAAGAACCAAATGGTCCCGGCAACAACATCGTTAACCGGGTTTAGTGGGGAAACCATATGGCCGCTGGGACAACTTAGGCTCTTGGTAACAATAGGGGACGCAGATCATTCTACAAAAGCATGGATGAATTTCATGATCGTGAGGTCACTATCGCCATACAACGGTATCATTGGAAGACCTGGAATACGGGAAATCCAAGCAGTACCATCTACGGCTCACGGGATGCTTAAGTTCCCTGCCAATGGAGGAATAGTCACTATCCGTAGTACTATCTTGATACCCGCTGAGTGTACAACAGTGATCACATCATCTAAGGAGGTACCCAAAGAAGCCGAAGTTCGCCCTAAAAATTTCAAAATAGCTCTACATCCAAACTTCCCTGATCAGGAGGTCGCAATCGGAGGGACGCTATCCGCAGAAGGACGGACGGAATTGTGCTCGCTCCTGAAGAAAAACTTGGATATATTTGCGTGGCAACCGTCTGACATGACAGGAGTACCGCGATCAGTAGCTGAACATCGACTCAATATCCGAGAAGGATATTCGCCTGTTCGACAGAAGAAAAGGGGGCAGGCCCCGGAACGTGCAAAGGCGATCCAAGCGGAGGTACAGAAATTAGTAGAAGCGGGTATCATGAGAGAAGTTTATTATCACGACTGGTTGTCCAATCCAGTCATGGTAAAAAAGCATGACGGTAGCTGGAGGATGTGCGTGGATTTCACGGACTTAAACAAAGCCTGTCCGCAGGATTGTTACCCCCTTCCTGAAATAGACTGGAAAGTCGAATCTCTCTGCGGCTACCCCTTTAAGTGTTTCTTGGACGCTTACAAGGGCTACCACCAGATACAGATGGCGGAGTCAGACGAAGAAAAAACGGCCTTTCATACCAGCCAAGGTGTATATTGCTATAAAAAAATGTCCTTCGGCCCCAAGAATGCTGGTGCCACATACTAGCTACTGGTGGACAAAGCTTTCGATAGCCAAGTTGGTCAGAACATGGAAGTATATGTTGATGACTTAGTTATTAAAAGTCACACGGAAGAGGAGATGATAAGAGATATTAATGAAACGTTTTGGACGTTACAAAGAATCAACAAGAAGCTCAACCCCAAAAAAATGTATGTTTGGGGCAAGATAAGGAATGTTCTTGGGGTACATGATTAGCCTGGAAGGAATAAAACCGTGCCCTGATAAAACAGAAGCTGTACTACAACTCCCGTCCCCACGGACAATCAAAGAGGTCTAGAGCCTCAATGGAAAGTTGGCTAGTTTGAACAGGTTCCTCTCCAAGTCAGCTGAAAAGTCCTTGCCGCTATTTAAAACCTTGAAGAAGTGCATTAAAAAGAATGACTTCCATTGGACTCCAGAAGCGGAACAAGCCTTCAAGCAGCTAAAGCAGCACTTGTCGGAGCTACCCCTGCTGGTAGCACCAAAACCAAAGGAGGAAATGATTGTATACCTGGCCGCCTCTCATGAAGCTATTAGCGCGGTCTTGATGACTGAAAGAGACACGGTTCAGACGCCAGTCTACTTCGTAAGCCGCGCTTTACAGGGTCCCAAAATAAACTATTCCCCAATGGAAAATTTAGTCATATCGTTGGTTTTTACCGCTAAAAGATTGCGAAGGTATTTCCAAGCGCATCCTATTGCAGTTATTACCGACCAACCCATCAAGCAGATAATGTCGCGTCCCGACGTGGCAGGAAGATTACAAAAATGGAACGTCATGCTAGGAGAACACAATATCACGTACCGGCCAAGGACTTCTGTAAAAGGAAAGATCCTAACAGATTTCCTCGTAGAGAAACCGTATGAGAACTTGCCAGAAACACCAGCGGCGGATATTCCACAAGATCCGTGGACACTATTCACGGATGGATCATCATGTATAGATGGATCTGGTACCGGGTTAATACTGACAAGCCCGAAAGGAACGAAGTTCACCTACGCGCTAAGATTTCAGTTTACAGCCTCTAACAATGAAGCAGAGTATGAGGCACTGATAGCTGGCCTCCGGATTGCAGCATAAATAGGAGTACGCAATGTGCGCGTAAGTGTAGACTCTAAGTTGGTAACAAACCAGGTCTTAGGGGAGTACGTCGCTAAAGAACAAAATATGATCAAATACCTGGAGAAGGTCAAAAGCCTGGTCAGTGGCTTCGCTAGCTTTTCTATAAGCCAAGTACCACAAAGCAAAAACAAGAAAGCAAATGCCCTGAGCAAAATTACGTCAACCAGCTTTGCACGTTTATCTAAACAGGTCTTGGTTGAGATACTCAAAGAAAAATCCATACACGAGGAGGAAGTAGCCACGGTAGTAGAAGAAGGGGGAACAACATGGATGGCCCCGATAATAGAGTACCTGAAAGATGGGACTCTTCCTGGTGATAGAAAAGAGGCAAGCAAACTCCGCATAAAGGCCAGACAGTATGAATTGTTGGAAGGGGTTCTCTACAAGCGGTCATTCCTGAAACCGTGGCTACGGTGTGTCGGACCACTTCAAGCGGATTATGTGATCCGAGAAATCCATGAGGGGTCGTGCAGTATGCACACAGGACCGCGATCGGTAGTAGCCAAGGCTATGCGGCTGGGATATTATTGGCCAACAATGCACCGGAACGCACGAGAAATGATACGTACATGCAACAATTATCAAATATATCGTCCGTGCCAAGAAACCCTCAACAACCGCTAACCCCAATCACGGCCCCATGGCCGTTCTACAAATAGGGAATTGATATAGCTGGTCCTTTCCTAGAAGGACCAGGTAAGGTCAAGTTTTTAATAGTCGCAGTGGATTATTTTATGAAATGGATAGAAGCAAAAGCCGTGATGACAATCACGAGAAATTAGGTGAAAAAATTCGTATGGGACAACATTGCCGCTTCGGTCTCCCAGGAGAAATAGTCTCAGACTAACAGCAAACAATTCAGCGACAACCCATTTAAGGATTGGTGTGACAAATTGAATATCACACAGCGATTCGCCTCAGTGAAACACCCGCAGTCTAATGGACTTATAGTGATGGCAAACCGGAGCTTGGGTGATGGAATCAAGGCACGCCTGGGCAAAGGAAACAAGAATTGGATAGAGGAACTTCCCCATGTCCTGTAGGCCCATCGCACGATGATTAAGTCAAGTCATGGTGATACCCCTTTTTCCTTGACCTATGGGACATAAGTCGTCATACCTGCGGAAATCGGAATGCCCACCTACCGCACCGCGGCAGTAGACACTGTACATAATGATGAAGAACTACGGCTAAATTTGGATCTACTGGAAGAAAAGCGGGAGCGCGTAGCAATCTGTGAAGCTAAGGCCAAAATGAAGATGATAAAGTATTACAATGCTAGGGTCCGCGGTGTTGCTTTTAGACCTGGAGACTTTGTTTATCGTAGCAATGACGCAAGTCATGTTGCAGCCGGTGGAAAACTTGGACCAAAGTGAGAAGGTCCTTATGAGGTCACGGAAGCACTAGGTGATGGAGCATATAAGCTAAGGATTATGGCGGGCGCGGACCTACTACGGACATGGAACATTGCCAATCTGAAAAAATGCTACCTCTAGGCTGCAGCACATGCATGGATGAACCCTCATTGTCGTTAGGACCCCTAATAAAAGTGATCGTGCTTGTGTGCCGAGTATAAAAGGATAGTCCATTATCTTTGTAACTTTTTGGTTTCTTTGGGTTGGGTATTTTGAGGATGAGTGACACTCTACAGGAGGTGGCCTTGTTTGGTTTGTTGGGGAGGGCCGAGAGGGGAGCAGCCTGTGGTGGGTTTGTTGTGTGTGGGGGTCGATTTGTTCTCTATTTGTGAAAATTTTTCTAAGTTGCCTTTATTATTGACTGTATTTGTCAATATTGGGTGTCATTCCATGATAGTGTGCGGAGGATTGGATGGGGGGAGTGACTCAGGGGGGGGGGGATCGTAGGGGGATTTTGTAGTGGGGTATAAGGGGGGGGGGGACTTGGGGGGGGGGTGTCTGTTTGACACTATTTTACTAGGGAAACAAAGGGTGGTGTAGACACACATAAGTGGTGACACACATTCTCCTCTATATAGACACGTTAGCAAGCACGGGTGTTGAGCGCGGGCGAGAGTGCACGCGAGAGTCAGAGGTCCTCAGTCACGCTACAGGATTACAGCGAGCGTTAGATAGCCGCACACACTCGGTGAGTCAAGTACTAGTAATTCTGAGAGAAAAAATTGTATACCTCACTACTCTCCTGCCAGCCATACCGTACGACACAGCTTGTCGTTATCTCATTTAGCATTAGCTTATCCCGCTTCAAGTACATCGATTCTTGCTGAGTGCGTAGAAAAATCTCACGGACAGAGTCAGACGTGTCTCTCTTAAGATTCTTCACACACAGAAGTCTCAGACGTTTAAGAATATGACTCTGAGGTGGGCGTCGATCACTGCTGGTCTCACAACTACACTCCAAGAATATGCACATGTGTGATTTAGACACTCATAGCGAGAGCATCTGCTAGCTACACACGAGTGAGATGGTTAGTGAGGGTGAGGGGGGAGGTTGATGAGCACAGCGAGGACTAGCTGGTGAGTGTATCTTCATCATCCTCTATAGGAATACTAGTCTCAGTTGCGAATTAACGTGCGAGGAGAGTTCGCATGATATGTGAGAGAGAGAGAGAGTGCGACGATGTGCTGATGTGCACGGGAGTACAATATGAGGGAGAGATCTATTTATCTGTGGAGGAGATCTACACACTAGTGTAGTAACTAGGACGTGTAGTCTACGCTGGGCGTGTTTGGCTTGTGAGTAATATTAGAAAACAAGATTATAAAAGATATTTATGGTATAAGATTGGTTTTAATTTATAGTAAGAAAGTTGGAATTTTAGTTGAGGGATATACTAGGAAGAAGATTAAATTTTAAATAATTGATGGTTGTGATTGAGTTTTGGTTTGTTTGGATGAGGTGGGGGTTTGAATATAAATGTGGGTGATTATTGAGGTTTTTTTGGGGGATAGGGGGGGGAAGGGGGTTAGGCGATGTATGATTTATGAGGTATATCAGATCTTTGTGATGTATTGGGGTAGTTTGTTAAAGTTGTAGTGTTTGGTTTGGAATTGTGTTATCTCTCAGGGATTTTTAGGGGGTTAATTGGGGAAAGGAAGTGGGTGAAGGTATTTGGGGGTATATATATTGGGTGGGGGGGGATATAAGGTGGTATAATTTAAGGTTTTAAATTCTCTAGAAGTGTGTGTTAATTATAGGTTAGTTTAGTTGGGAATGAAACACTCACACACACAATCTCTCTCTCTCTCTCCACTATTATGAGAGATGAGAAAGATAAATTGTTTAAAAGATTTGAAGTGATTGTTTATGTTAGTTTTGTCTCTAGTAAGGAATTTTTGCTTGTGGTTAAGGATGACTGGATGGTTAAAATAATTAGTTTAGAGCTTGTCTAGAGATTAGAGATTGGATAGAGGCGAGAGATGCGAGCGATTGAATCTAAGAGGGACTATAGTATATGATGAGGGAGTCGAGAGAGGTTGAATAAGATGATGTGGGGTTTAAGAGAATTAAATAATTTTAGTGGTGTGTTGTGTTTATTGGTATTAGTGGGGGGATTTAGATGATATATATATGTGTGAGAGAGAGAGGTGTGAGTTTTTGTAATTGTGGGGGGGTGGTTAGTGTGGGAGGTGTGTGAGGGGGGGATTTTGGGGAGGAGTGTGGTTGGTGGTGTTGGGGGAGGAGTTGAGGGGAGGGGATGAGTGGGAGGTTTGATTGGGGGATTTTTTTGGATGGGGGGGGTGGGGTTATATTTTTTTGTTGGTTGTTGGGTATGAGTGTGATTGGTTATAATTTTTGTGTATAAATGTTTTATGGGTGTGTTATTTGATTGGTGAATTGAGGGTGATGATATTAAAATATAGACATTAGGGTGATTATGGTTAGGTTTGTTGTTGTTATGGTGAATAAAATTTAGGGCTAGATTAGGCCTAATAATGCGAGTTGGGTTGATTTTGGTCGTATTTCGGTAAGACAACCTGCTGTCCCGAATTTGTTTTGTAATGTTTTGAGCGACTTAAAAATGTTTTCATTTAGGCGTAAAATAGTTTTTGAAAACTTATTACGAATAGATAATTATTCATATATCACACTTTTTTCACATATCGCACTTTAAAATCGGACTTAAAACGACCAAGTTATGGCCAAATGGAACTTGAAATATTTTCGGCAAAACCCCATGAATAGTGGGCTGTTGGGAATAGTAACTTGGGTTTTCGGACACTATCGGACATTTTTAGACTTTCTAAACACTAGCGAAACATATAGTAATATATATATATATAATGATTAGTAACATTTAAAGACGTCATTAGCATAAATTAAGAAAAGCGATAAAGTTACTAAAAATAGTAAGTTTGGTAAAAAGTTAGCGAAACGGACAAGGTGGTTAAGCGATTAAGGCTAGTTAGTGTGTTTGGAGAATATGGAAACTTAACAAATATAGGGGACGCTATTAACGTTTTGAAACTAAAAAGTTTCCTAAAAGGGAAAGTTTCTAAAAATAGTAACTTTTTGCAAGTGTCGGGATTTAACTAAGACGTTGTAAATTTTCAAAGTCTTTTATTACTAAAACGCAAACACACTTGGATGCTTTAAATGATAAACATGGATGCTTTACTTGTTTACTTTACCGAATGCTAAGTCATACCCATATTTACTCTAGGTCGCGGCTAGACCTCCTTATATCATCATCGTTGTTGTGGTTATCGCTTATCATTGTTAAGGTGAATTCATAGCCCCACGTTTTTACTGATTTACAAATGCTTTATACTTTGAGGTGAGAAACATTGTTTGCTTTTAAATTGGACACAAGTTCTTTACGCGAGTTTTTCATGTTTATGTGTTGCCTAAGTTTCTTACAAACCTACTACTGCCCGAATTATCATGAACTGTTAATTTCTCGACCGGAGGACCGGTTGAGGAAGCGCGAGTGAGTAAATAGATCTATTGGGACTAATTATCCCTATCCGCTTTGGTTCCACTTAACGAAGAACAAACGGATATATGTCATGTCGATTATGCATTATGGTGGTCTTTGGTCTGGGACACCGGTTAAGGGCAGGAATACTATGCGATAGGATGTAACATGCCCTGTTGATTATTAGCTTCAGTGTCATGAGCTTAGCAGAACAGTAAATACTTTGTATGTGATGTTGTATCTGTTATAGTAGTCGCATACGTTTGGAAATCTTGTGGTCCACTCTTGTATTAACTTAAACCTATGAATTCACCAACATTATGTTGACGTTTTAAACATGTTTTCTCAGGTGCTTAGCTTGGATTGATTCTTGATGCTATCTGGAGTCTATGTGCTATGTGACTTCGCCAATTTCAAGACTTATCTATTATTTACTCGTTGTCATTAACAAAACTTTGTTATGCTTCCGCTACGTATAACTTAAATATTATGGGTTGTAAGACTTAAATTTATTTTCTTTTATGCAACGAGTAAACTTTTTCAAACGTCCATGATTAGTGGTCGTCCTTTATTGCTTTGTGATCGGGTTGTTATGACGTCACACCCTCGGACACGTATTCCGTCCAGGCCCCGTCTGGGGGTGTGACAGATTGGTAATCAGAGCCAAGGTTATAGAGAACCAGGTAGTTATACTAGGTCTGGTCTATAACCAGTATGTGATCCTATGTGCCTCTATCTGTGCTTACGTATTGTCTACCCTTACTGCATACATATATATGAGATTGCTATATATACTTGAGAGTATTACATATTGCCATATTTACCTTGCCATTCATTTTAGCATTTCTTTATGCCTTGCATGGTTTCATATAAAGGAGATTTATATAAACTTTTGCTTGTGCAGATTATGGCAGCTTCAGCTATCATTATTTCTTCTGATTCTTCGGATGAGAGTGTGGGATCACCGCCCTCTCGGGTTATTCTTTTTGGTGATATTCCTACTGTTATTCCTTCTACTTCTGTGGTTGCTCCAGAGACTTCTACTATTGCTCCTGTTATTTCATCTGCCGCTCCTATGGTTGAGACGACTCTTGTCGCTTCACCCACTGGATTGTGTGGCTTGGTTCCCTATACGGGTTCCGATTCTGATTCACCAGATGAGATGTCTTCACCATAGTACATTTCCCTGCTACCAGCTATTTCACCATTCTTATGCACCGATTCTTCTGAGGCTCTTGATTCTTCTGATGGACCACCATCGCAGGACCCTTATGTTCCTACCATTGCTCGTTGGAGGAGCAGGGTAACAGCACGGCCATCATCATCATATGAGTTTCCTATTGCTCCTGTTACTGCCCCGCCCGGGATTTGTCGACGGTCAGCAATTCTTATCTGACCAGGGGAGGCTATTCCTTTTGGTTGACCTTACTACACCCATCTTAACGGGCCGCGAAAGTTGTTGACTGCAAGGAAGATAGTTGGACCTTTACCAGATCACAGATTAGCATCGAGGCGTGCATCACCTCGTTCTTCAGATCATCACTCATCTTCTTCCAGTTCATCTTCGGATTCTTCGCCAGTTCATTCTTTGGGTTTGGATGCATCAGATCAAGCTCATTCTGGATCTTCGACTAGAGATGTATCACCCAGATTGTGTTACCCTCCGAGGAGAGCACCACGGTGTAGTGAGGCATTTCGTCGTTGGTGTGCTGCTCCATTATCTACTTTGTATCCACCAACTACATCAGAGTCTTCATCAGAGAGACCTATGCATTTATCCTCACATTCTGCTAGACTATCTCGCAAGAGATGTAGATCTTTGGTTGATTTAGTACCATTATCCATGCCAGTTACGGGATCATTAGCTCCTACCCGTGCTGATCTCTTACCACCTCGTAAGAGGTTCAGAGATTCATATTCATCTGAGGCTAGCATAGAGGAGGATGCCGAGGTTGGTCCTATAGAGACTGGGGTTGATATGGAGTTAGGTATTGGTGATGGGGATGATGTTAGAGATCATGTTGAGATTGACCTTAGGGATGTCAGGGATGACACAGAGGAGTATGAGGCTGACGCCAGTGCTGGAGACACGGCTGAGGTAGGTATCGACCCTATGACCGCACCGATAGTTGAGGAGGAGATTGTAGAGCCAGCTGGAGAGGATTCTTCTGACTCGTCTGGCACTAGGGATGGTATTGTTAGGTCATTCGAGGATATGCCGATTGACCTGGATGATGTTGTGCGTGACTTTTACCATCACATGTCTGAGGTTCGTGTTGATAGGATTGTCGGGATTGAGACTGCTCAGAGACGGTTGGAGGCCGATCAGTTGATGGCTAGTGGAGATAGAGCTAGGATGGCCGAGATGATATATAGCTTGAGGTTGGAGAACCTCAAGGTTCGTGCTATGTTGGATATTGAGAGGGATCGTGTGAGCAGCCTTCGTCTTCATATGTCCCTTTCACAGGAGGAGTTTCGTCAGATTCGTAGGGATCGTGATGATGCTCGAGGGAGACTTAGGAGGTTGGAGTCGTATCTTGAGAGGCGTTTTGGTTTTCGCCCATAGTCTAGTTGCACCCTGATCATGTAGGACACTAGGCCGATGGTTAGGTCTAGATATTAGCAGTAAATAATTGTGGATCATGAACCTATTTTGGATTTGGTTGTAATCGAATTATGCTTTTATTTATGAAATGAAAAGCTTGTTTTGGTTCTCTCGCTTCTTTATCTATATTGTTATTTATTCTTTCTGGCAAACGTGTTACAATTAAATTCTACTTCATAGCATGTATTAAATTATCATTGCCTAACGTTTGTATATTCATTTCAAAATCTCACTATGGGTTGTGTCTTGTGATGTAGAACAATGACAAACACTCGTTCTGGGATGACCCACGCCGCAATTGAAGAAATGATCGATCAACGTGTGAACGCAGCTCTAGAAGCTCATCAAGTTAACCAAAATCTTGAACTTGGGAATGGGAATAACAATGGAAACGATAATGGAAACGGGAATGGGAATAACAATGGAAACGATAATGGAAACGGGAATGGGAATGACAATGGAAATGGTAATGGAAATGGTAATGGAAATGGAAACAATGGAGGTGACAACGGTGACGGTAATGAGAACCACAATGTGAATGGAAGAGGCGATAGGTTGGTTGCTCGTGAATGTACTTACCAGGACTTCATGAAGTGTCAACCAACAAGTTTTAAAGGAACCGAAGGAGTGGTTGGTCTGATAAGGTGGAGTGAGAAGATGGAGACTGTGTTTCACATCAGCAACTGTCCGGAGAAATATCAAGTGAAGTATGCAACTTGTACCTTACTCGACAGTGCACTAACCTGGTGGAACTCTCACAAGAGAACCATCGGAACTGATGCTGCATACGCTTTGTCATGGAGAGAGCTGATGAAACTGATGACCGAAGTGTATTGCCCGAGAAATGAGATCCAAAAGATGGAAACCGAGTTGTGGAATCTGTCGGTGAAAAACAATGACATCGCTAATTACACTCAGAGGTTCCAGGAACTCACCATGATGTGCACCAAAATGGTTCCCGAGGAGGAAGATCGGGTGGAGAAATTCATTGGAGGTCTTCCCGATAACATCCAAGGAAATGTGATTGCTGCAGAACCTACAAGACTACAAGATGCTGTTCGAATTGCCAACAACTTGATGGATCAAAAGTTGAAGGGTTATGCTGTGAGAAATGCAGAGAACAAGAGAAGATTGGACAACAACTATGGAAACAACCGTGGGCAACAACCACCCCACAAACGACAGAATACTGGAGGACAGAATGTTGCTAGAGCCTATGTGGCTGGTAACAATGAGGAGAGGCAATATGAAGGTACCTTGCCTCTCTGCAACAAGTGTAAGCTTCATCATGTAGGCCCTTGCACCACAAGATGTGGGAAGTGCAATAAGATTGGACATTTGACCAGAAATTGCAGGGTTACCAATCCCGCTACCCCCACTCAGAGAGGTCAAATGGTGAATCAGAGGGTTGTGACTTGTTTTGAGTGTGGTGCACAAGGACATTACCGGAAGGATTGCCCCAAGATCAAGAACCAAAACCGTGGAAACAAAGCAAGAGTTCCTGATGCAAGAGGCAGAGCATATGCCCTAGGAGGAGGTGACGTAAACCCAGGTTCCAACACTGTCACGGGTACGTTCCTTCTCAACGATCATCATGCTTATATGTTATTTGATTCTGGCGCCGATAGGAGTTTCGTATCAAATACTTTTAGTGCATTGCTAGACATCACACCCTATGCCTTAGACGTTAGTTACGCTATCGAACTAGCTGACGGAAGGACTTCAGAAACCAACACTGTGCTTATGGGCTGTACATTAGGATTGTTAGGACATCCATTTAATATCGACCTGATGCCTATAGAAGTTGGTTAGCTTCAACTTTATCATCAACATGGATTGGGTTACAAAGAATCATGCAGCAGATTGGTCCTGTGACAGAATATAGAGGGTATTCCTTATGAAATGAAATTCTGATCGTTCAAGGAGACAAAGGTGCCAAGGAGAAGAAAAACTAAAGTTGAGCATTATATCATGTGAAAAGGCCCATAAGTAAATAGAGAAAAGGTGTCAACTATATCTGTCAACAGTTACGGAGAAGGAAAACAAAGACAAGTCGAGGAGAAGCGACTGAGACGTGCCGACTGTTCAAGGACTTTCCAAAGTTTTTCCAGAAGACTTACCTGGACTACCACCCACACGACAAGTCGAATTCCAAATTGACTTAGTCCCAGGTGCTGCACCTGTAGCTCGAGCCCCGTATAGGTTAGCACCGTCGGAGATGGAAGAACTGTCTACTCAACTACAAGAACTATCTGACAAGGGATTTATAAGGCCAAGTTCCTCACCCTGGGGAGCTCCGGTTTTGTTTGTCAAAAAGAAAGACGGCTCTTTCCGAATGTGTATCGACTACCGTAAACTTAACAAGCTTACTGTGAAAAATCGATACCCACTTCCGAGAATCGATGACTTGTTTGATCAATTACAAGGGTCAAGTGTGTACTCAAAGATCGACTTGAGGTCTGGTTACCACCAACTCAGAGGTTCCGTGACAGGATATCCCAAAGACGGCGTTTAGAACTCGCTATGGTCATTACGAGTTCCAAGTGATGCCATTCGGGTTGACTAACGCGCCGGCAGTGTTCATGGATTTGATGAACAGGGTATGCAGACCATACCTAGATAAGTTCGTGATCGTGTTCATCGATGACATCTTAATCTACTCTAAGACCAAAGAAGAACATGATGTACATCTTAGACTAATCTTGGAGTTGCTCAAGAAGGAAGAAAGAGTGTGTACGCTAAGTTCTCAAAGTGTGACTTTTGGCTATCGAAGGTACAATTTCTTGGACACGTGATTGATAGCAAAAAGGCATTCACGTTGATTCCTGCGAAGATTGATTCAATCAATAATGGGAATCACCCAAAACTCCAACTGAAATTCGCCAATTTCTAGGTCTTGCCGGTTACTACCGATGATTTATCGAAGGATTCTCCAAGATTTCCAAGCCTATGACAAAGCTGACTCAGAAAAGTGTAAAGTTCAATTGGGGTGAAAAGGAGGAACTGCTTTTCGCAACATTGAAGCAAAAGTTGTGTAGTGCACTGATTTTGGCATTGCCCAAAGGAAGTGAAAACTTCGTATAGTATTATTGTGATGCTTCTCATAAGATTTAGGCGGCAGTGTTGATGCAGAAAGAGAAAGTTATAGCTTATGCTTCCCGCCAGCTAAAAATCCATGCGAAGAAACTACACGACACATGAATTGGGAATTGGGAATGTGGTGGTTCCGCTCTCAAGATGTGGAGACATGCCTTTTACGCACGAAGTGCGTTGTGTACACTGATCATAAGAGTTTGCAACATATTCTTGATCAGAAAGAGTTGAATATGAGACAACGTAGGTGGTTAGAGCTGTTAAGTGACTACGACTGTGAGTTTACGTACCTAAACCGGTGAAAGGCAAGGTATTGTAGACCTTATGCTTGAGCCGAAAGAGTAGACCTAAGCCACTAACGAGTTGAGCCTTGGTTATGACAATCGGTTTGAACCTCCCTGCGCGGATCTTGAATGCTCAGGTTGAGGCGAGAAAAGAAGAGAATTACGGAACAGAAGATTTGCATGGCATGATTAAGAATCTGGAGCCACGTGCAGATGGAACGTTATGTCTGAAGAATAGAAGCTGGATACCCCGGTTTGGTGACCTGAGAGCTTTGATTATGCACGAGTCGCATAAGTCAAAGTATTCGATCCACCCTGGATCGGACAAAATGTACCAAGATTTGAAGAAGCTATACTGGTTGACCCAACACGAAAGCAAAACTTTCCACATAGTGAGAAAATGTATGACTTTGCGCAAAGGTTTAAATCGAATACCAGAAACCGCACCATGCAGGTCTATTGGTACAACCAAAAATCCCTGAATGGAAATGGGAAAACATAACTATGGACTTCGTGACAAAGTTACCAAAAATGGCAAGTGGGCAAGATATGATTTGGGTTATAGTCGATCGACTCACTAAATCTGCTCATTTTCTGCCAGCAAAGGAGAATGACTCAATGGAGAAACTGACCAGGCAATACTTGAAAGAAGTGGTGTCGAGACATGGAGTGCCTGTTTCGATCATCTCTGATCGCGATGGTAGGTTCGTGTCCCAATTCTGGCAATCTCTTCAAGAAGCTTTTGGAACTCAATTAGATATGAGTACGGCATATCACCCCGAAACAGATGGTCAAAGTGAGAGGACTATCCAAACATTGGAAGACATGCTCCGAGCATGTGTGATAGATTTCGGGAAGGGATGGGACAGACATTTACCCTTAATAGAATTCTCCTACAACAACAGCTATCATACAAGTATTAAGGCTGCACCTTTTGAGGCGTTGTATGGTCGCAAATGCCGGTCACCTGTCTGTTGGGCTGAGGTGGGAGACGCTCAGCTTACTGGACCAGAAATTGTTCGTGAGACAACAGAGAAGATTATCCAAATCAAGCATCGTCTACAAGCTTCACGTGATCGACAAAAGTGCTACGCTGATAAGAGACGTAAGCCATTAGAGTTTCAGGTTGGGGATAAGGTTATGTTGAAAGTATCGCCCTGGAAAGGTGTAATACGTTTCGGCAAACGGGGAAAGCTGAACCCTCGTTATATTGGACCTTTTAAAATTCTCGCCAAGGTGGGAACGGTTGCATATCGACTAGAATTACCAGAGAAACTAAGCCGTGTTCATAGTACCTTTCACGTCTCGAACCTTAAGAAGTGCTTATCCGATGAACCGCTCGCGATTCCATTGGACGAAATCCACATTGATGAAAAGCTCAATTTCATTGAAGAACCGGTTGAGATTATGGACCGCGAAGTCAAGCGTTTGAAGCAAAGTCGCATTCCAATCGTGAAGGTCCGTTGGAATTCAAGAAGAGGTCCCGAGTATACCTGGGAACGCGAAGACCAAATGCAGAAGAAGTACCCTCATCTGTTCGCTAACCCTGTATCCGCATCTCAAGCTACGTCCTAAGCTTTGAGGACAAAGCTCTTCTAACGGGGAAAGGATGTCACACCCCGTAAATTCCCGGTTAGTATTCCGACCCACTCCGGTCATCTACTTTAAATTTTATACGTTACGTTTAAATCTGACAGTTTACCGAGGAACTAAACTGCGTAAAAACTGAGAAACGTCATCGGACGCGTTCCGGCATCGGTTAAAAATTTATTTAGGCATTATATGTGTTATATTAGCTTTCCTGAGTGTTTCGTGATTTTTAATCACTTCCGATATTAATTTTAGGGTTTTATTCTTTAAATTGCGTTTTTCGCGTTTTTGACCAAACGGAACCCCGAAAACTCGAAATCTTTTCGTGTAAACTCAAGTTATCGATAATCTTATGCCCTAAGTCCAAAAATTTCGTTCACCCCTCCTCCTATACCCAAAACCCACGAAATTTATATATGTGCATGCTCAAAATTAAATCAACAAGCATCTTTCTTGAAATCCCATGCATGTGCTCATGCTTACACAAGATAGTGACACATGAGAATGTCATTCTCATGCACCATTTCTCATGTTGATAAAACCATGTGTTTACTTACACAATTCTTACACATTTGACTAGTAACTTTGAACCATATCCATATTGAGTGAACCTTGGCTAGAAAAATTGAACCATCTTGGTCCTTGTGAGCCACATTCGGCCGAACCCAAGACCCAACACACCTTTGGTGTGTGTTGGTCACTTAAGCATTACTTGAACCCACAAAACCCTAACTCTCCCACTATAAATACAACACATATCTCACACTTAGGTTATAACACATTCACTAGCCTCACAAAATTTTCACACATCTCTCTTCCTCCTCTCCCTTGCTCACGGCACAACACCAACCCACAAACACATCCATAACTTTTGATTTCTAGCAAGATCCAAGTATTCTAAGTTCACTTCTAAGGTTATCTAAGGTAGATCCAAGTGTTGGTTGGTTATTTTTTAAAGATTTCAAGAATTATAAAGTTAGGGTTTTCAAGATTATTTTGGGTTTTTATAGATCTATTTGTGGGTATAGATCTAGTGTTTTGCTACATTTTCTTCTTGATTTGTAAGTGTTCCTTGAATCTTTCTTGGTTTCATCCATTATTTCTATAGATCTATGTGTGTTCATAAAGATCCATGTGTTTGTGTTAATTTTTACAAAAGAAATAAGTTAATATTTTATCATCTTTTATAAAATGGAAGTAAACATTATTACCACTTTATGTTTATGTTTTATATTATGTTCTTGGTGAGATTGAGAGTTGATGAGAGTTGCAACAATAGAGATTAGGGTGGATTAAAGTTTAGTTTTGTTGGTTAGTTGTTGGTGAATAAAGATTAGGGCTAGATTAAGCACTAATATGCGAGTTGGGTTGAGTTTTGGGCGTATTTCGGTAAAACAACCTTGCTGTCCCGAATTAGTTTTGTGGTTTTGAGCGACTTAAAAATGTTTTCATTAGGCGTAAAAGTAGTTTTTGAAGAGCTTAATTCGAATAGATAATTTTTCACATATCACACTTTAAAATCGGACTTAAAACGACCAAGTTATGGCCAAATGAAACTCAAAACATTTTTCGGCAAAATAGATGAATAGTGGGCTGTTGGGAATAGTAAAATGGGTTTCTGAGCACTTTCGGACGATTTTGGATGTTTTAAATGCAAGCGAAAACATATAGAAATGTTTAAGGTAATTTAGTTAGAACAAACTAAAAGTCATGAAAAGGTTATTTGAGATGACGACCTTAATAAAAAGTAGGATTATTAAAAATGGTACGAATTGGACATTTAGGCGATTTAAACATAAGGATTAGGCGGTTTAGAATTGTTTAAGCGATTTATAAAATATGGAAACTTAAGAAAATAGGGGACGCTATTAACATTTTGAAACTAAAAAGTTTCCTAAAAGGGAAAGTTTCTAAAAATAGTAACTTTTTACAAGTGTCGGGATTTAACTATGAACTTGGATAAAGTTTTCAAAGGTCTTTTATTACTAAAACGCAAACACACTTGGATGCTTTAAATGATGAACATGGATGCTTTACTTGTTTCTTTGGCAAATGCTAAGTCATACCCATATTTACTCTAGGTCGCGGCTAGACCTCCTTATATCTTCATCATTTGTTGTGGTTATCGCTTATCCTTGCTAAGGTGAGTTTATAGCCCCACGTTTTTACTGATTTACAAATGCTTTATACTATGGGGTGAGAAACATTATTTGCTTTTAAATTGACACAAGTGTCTTTACAGCGAGAGTTACATGTTTATGTGTTGGCCTAATTTTGTCGTACATAACTACACTAGCCCAAAATTATCATGAACTGTTAGTTTCTCGACCGGAAGACCGGTTGAGGGAGCGCGAGTGAGTAAATAGATCTATTGGACTAATATCCCTATCCGCAATTAGTTACCACTTAACGAAGAACAAACGGATATATGTCATGTCGATTGTGCATTATGGTGGTCTTTGGTTTGGGACACCGGTTAAGGGCAGGAATACTATGCGACAGGATGTAGCATGCCCTGTTGATTATTACCCCCACCCCCAGCTTCAGTGTCATGAGTTTTAGAGCGCACAGTAAATACTTTTTATGTGATGCTGTATCTGTTATAGTAGTCGCATACGTTTTGAAATCTTTGTGGTCCACTCTTGTACTAACGTTAAACCTATGACTTCACCAACAACATTTAGTTGAGACTTTTAAACATGTTTTCTCAGGTGCTTAGGCTGGATCGATTCTTGATGCTAGTGGAGTCAATGTCTATGTGACGATCTCAATTTCTAGATTTATCATTAATTTTTACTCGTCGACATTATCAAAACTTTTTATGCTTCCAGCTACTTTAACTTAATTATTATGGGCTGAAAAATTAAATGTTAATATGGTTGTTAAAAATCTAACAATTAGTTGTTTCCAAGATTAAACAATTTTAAACTATGTTGTATCTAATTAAACATGGTAAATGAAAATGAAACATAATATGGACAAGTCTGAACTAACTTGCATATGAAAATTTGCAGGTCGATATGTGGGTATAGACCGACCCGCATAGGAGAATTACATAATATCCTACACTTAAAACTGGGAAACATTGGAGTACCACAATCTAAACAAAATATACTAGAATATCTTATTACAGACAACAAGTTTCAAACTACGGTTACATCATTATCAAACACAACAAGCCATCATTGAAAACCTTCACCCAAGCCACATGACACATAAAACCTCCACTCAAGATAACTGCATAAAGATTAGCCTGCATAATGAAGTGAATGATTTGGGTAAGCAGCAAGAATCAGTGACTCTTTGTTAGTACCAACGAAGAATGAACCAGCATTTCCTTAGATAGTTACATTCTCAAATGATTGTGAATTTTCCATGTACACTTGTAACGTGTGACCCATAATGTGGCCAGTAGCTGCTTCCACTATTGGTAAGTCATGGTTATTAAAACCCAGTAATTTGAGAAAATGATGGGAGGGCATAGTCATGATTATCAGAGCCGATGTTATAGAACCACCATCAATTGATAACTAGCAACAGACAAATACATAGTATGCAGGTGTAGGTATATTTCCACAAAGTACGAGAGAGTCTCGAAGATTGGAAACATATAACGGAACCGAAAGACGTCCAGTATGTCAATGACTTTAAAGCGGTGGTTAATCATATCAAATGAAACTAGTAGGTAATGCTTGTAACTCTCACCACTATAGGCATTTAACCTTTCATGACCAACCCAATAAATAAATTGACCAACAACAGCTTGTGTTGACCGTTTGAATCTAATTGATTTACGGGGCAAACGGTTAATGTCAAGTTGGTTCCATGTAAGAGAGCTAAGTGTAAATACATAAACAGACCAATTTCCTTCCCCGGAGGACGGGTATGAAATTTTTACAACGGTTGGGTCTAGGTTGTCGGGCCGGACACCAAAGCCTAAAAGAATCTTACAAGAATCTGCTTGATTATTTGGGATAAAAACCCCAATCTCTTTATTAATCGATGGGTTCGCAATACAAACCATCATGTTATTACAATATGAAAAACCCCAAATGCCCTGAGAAGTACCAATAGGTTTCAAATTTGCTATAACAAGGTTTCTAAAAACTGGGGTGTGGATTAAATTTTCATCTACAGATATCATAGAACCTTGAAAACCATGATAGTAGGTTAAATAAAATACATCATTGATAGACTTACGAACACCGTAATTAAAGAAGAAGGTGGCAGAGTCTATGCAAGACTTCTAAGACTTTGATACAGTACGAACTAGAGCAAAGACTTGATTGGAAGTCTTTTCATTATCTTGATTTGAATTTCAAACAGTATGTAGTCTGACATTATTAGAAACTTTGAATAATAAGATAAAGGATGATTTTGGGTAAAGATTTAAATTGTAGATTGTGAAGATTTAAAGTGAAGATGATGACTTAATTATATATTAAACTAGAGCATTTAATTTTATAGACCTAACTTACAGGGAAAATCTAGTGTTGATGTACTTTGTTATAGTGTGCCATTTTCAAATTAATTTTTATTTCAAAGACTAAAACACATGAGACTTTTCAAATTATTTAACCTTAACAGAATAAAAAAAGATTTTGCTTGAAATATTACACCTACATGATGAGTGGGTATGTACCTTCAACGGGTAATACGGGTGGTTTTGCTTTGATCTTGTGCCTCCAAAAGTATTCAACGATCCATTCACGATAGGCTAGGGCTGTTTGTAGAGGGTCTTTGACTGCCAATGGTAGTTTATGGCTCAATCTGTATAAAAAAAAATACACATCCATACACCATAGTCCCCGTATAGGTCTGCTTGCTCAAAAACTTTTGGAAACATATATCTGATCTCATACGACTCAACTGGTATGCCCTTGCTCTTTAAAACACCATGCTCGTTTAGATACAAGGTAAGCTGTTGTGGCAAGTTTCTCTTCATTGTTCGCCACCATGGTCTCCTATTTCCGCAGACATAACCAAGACTATCATAAAACGTAACAACTCCAGTAGAGATATGAAGCTCGGCTAGACACCAGTGCTTCTTTGGTTCATTGACAGGAAAATACACCTATTTAAAAACATAAAGTTATATATTTTGGATTGAAATTAACTACAAGTAACGTGACAGTTATGTACGTAAAAATGTTAGACAAACAACCTTTTCAGCATCTCACCACGCCACTGGATACCTTACGCCATTAGAAAAATAGTCAGTCATTGATCCACCTAGTATGGATGGTAAGAAATAGGGGCTTACCATGGCCCAATCTGCGTCGGGATCTCTAAAATACCACATTAGATCGACCCATAAATCAAGGTGCTGTGCAGGGAAAACAATTTAAATTAACTCATCAGTTAAGTATGATTACATTAGATACATATGCATAATAAAATTAATTTACTTATGCTGTCATGCAACCAGTCGTCTTTTGCTGGGTCTAGACAGGCTAACACTAACCAGAAAGCTTGAGTAACTGCAATGTCTCGATAGCCCCATGGAAACCGATATTCTGGAGGGTTTTGCATTTTTAGAAACTCAGTAAAACCATCAGGCAGAGTTACCTTCTCCTTTTTTGCAATTATGTGGTCTTGACAGTTGCTAAACAAAAAAAATTAACATTCATTATCATTAACAAAATGTAAATGCTTTGTTAAATTTGATACAAGCTGAGTCAAACCTCTACAAACACTTCTAATGTCATTAATTCATTAATTGGCCTTATTTTGGCGCTTCAGACACATCCTGTAAAATAATTTTCAATAAGTGTGAGACAAATTTGAAATTAGGATTGTTAAAGTAGGAAAGAATTATGTGTTTAGATGTACTTTACCTCTTTAAATTCAGGGGCCGCAATGTAATCCCCGTTGACACTCTGGGATCTTGTTTTTGGTGGGGCTGGAGTAGTAGTTACTTGTTGACCATACGGAGAATGGAGTGACATAGCCAGCCTCTTCTTTCTTTCTTTAACAGACCTTAACACATAGTTTCTTTCTACACCACACTTCTTCCTCTTTGGTTTGACATTGGAAAAAACACTGGCTAAGCAAGGTTTGTAATCATCTTTAACCACATTGAAGGACTGCGACTTGTTACTTTCATGCTGATATTCAAATTTATCTTATAGTTAGGTAGAATAAATGATAACGAAGTACATGTACAAGTCAAACCAAGTCACAAAATGAAGATACCTTAACATTTTCTTGCAACACAGTTGTTTTATCTTCCTGCTCATCAATAAAGGCATCAACATGTTGTTTTACAGGCGGGTCTTTGACTATCAATTTCTCCTCTTCATCTATTAACTTCATTTCATCTAAAGAATACTTAGCCTCGTGCTCTTCATCGTTCAAGACAAACATGTAGTCATCTGCAAAATCATAAACCTGACATATTTTACTTATATAATTAGGAAAATAAAAGGATTATAAATGAAGAAGGTAATTTAAATTTAAATGTATATACATACATGAATGGGTTCAACATGAATATCAGCTATAGGATGGTGATTCAGTTCAGCTACAGAACGATCAACATCATTATCATGTTGTAGGACATCAATTCCCGGATTATCATTCGCACAATCCAATGCTTTTATTAGAACGTCCAATGTGGAAGGCGCACGTTGAGAATAAGTATACTCATTCTTCCCATCTGCCTTGTCAATTACCATACCATCACAGGCGACTTCGCCATTATCCATATCAGTAAGAGAGCATGTTGACTGTAAAAGAAAACATAAAATTCATTTGTCAAAAACTAATAAAAGTAAAAAAGATAAATGTGATACTTTAAAACACGTTAATATGATATAGGTTGATACGAACCATGGGATCATTAGTTGAACCACCTTTTCTTTGGTTGACACAATTATGATTAAGGTTTGGGATATCATTCATCCCATCTACCTTGTCAATTCCCATACCAGAACAGGCAACTTCGCCATTATCCATATCAACGCAGGACAGGAAGATGACTGCAATTCATAAAATATAATTCATTGCTGACAACATTATACAAGTAACAAATAAAAAATGGGATAGATTAAAACTATCTAATATGATATAGGTTGATGCGAACCATGGGATCATTAGACGAAACACCTAATCCTTGGTTGACAGTAGTATGAGAACGATACGCTATCATGGTTTCCATCTGTTATGCCTATTGCATACCTTCACCGGTTCTTCAACCATTTTCAATAACACAGGACAGGATGGTGACTGCAATTCATAAAATATAATTCATTGCGGACAACATTATACAAGTAAAAAATAAAAAAAATAGGATAGTTTAAAACTATCTAATATGATATAGGTTGATGTGAACCATAGGATCATTAGACGAACCACCTAATCCTTGGTTAATAGCATTATGAAGACCGATTCCAATATCATGGTTTCCATCTGCATTACCAATTGGCATACCATCACCGGCAACTTCAACATTATCCATATCAGGACGAGAGCATGTTGACTATAAATCAAAAATTAGAATTCAGTGATGACAACTTTATACAAGTAACAATTAAAGAGGGTATCTTTAAAAACTAAATTATAATATAATTTAGGTTGATACAAACCATGGGATCTTTAGACGAACCACCATTTCCTTCGTTGACAACAATTTGATTCACAAGTCTCTCTAGCTTCGCAATTTATTTCATAATAATCCTTAACAACGCAATCTTCCTTTCATAAGGATCACAAATTTTTAGCACTAATTTTTAGCCATTGTGGGCTATTTCTTTGTAATAAAAGATTTTTATCAAATCCACTGGAATCAAAAAAAAGCTGATCATGTTAACCTTCATGAGGATTGGTTGACAAAACGAATTGTTATGAGACAGATTGTGTTGAATAAGCACACATTGAAGACACACGCCCATCATCTTGGGTAACATTAATGTCTTCATAACCAAACCATTATAAAATTAATACTTGCAATAAACCATGATTCCTTCATCTCTAAAGGAGTTGCATAAAGCTCTAAAATTAGATTTGAATCCTAAGAAATTAATTAACAAAAGTGCTTAACTACATGTTTAATACAAATATACATTATTTAAATAAAGATACATGTCTGTTTACCGGTCCAAATAGACGATTATAGTCATTTTTCTCAAACTTTGTAACATTTGACCAAGCAATACCACGCGGTAACACATTATCCTTTTTCGACCACCATATTCTGCTTTTTGGGTAACTTTCCAAAATCCATATCTAAGCAAGGGTAATTCACGTATATTAGCTGCTGTTTATTAAAAAACATACCTACTTATACAAGATAAATAATAAAAAATGAAAGTTATTAAATGACCAAATGTATAAATTTTTAACAATAAAAGGATTAAAGTATTAAGAATAGTAACCTTGAAAGCCCAAGTAAAACCATATAGATTGTATATGGGATAGTATAATGGTTTTTCTTCTTCTCTTTCAAATGATGTTCCCGATGTATAGCTACAACATTCACAGTCCTTTCATAAAAATTTTGCCACATGTATTCACCCCAAGGATAATCATCCCACTTATCAAAATCCTCTACCAAAGACACTAAATGCATAGGGACGCAATTCCTGTCCTCCTTACCCATAAACACTAACTCATCAATAATTAGGAGACAAACCCTTACTGCATCCATGTCAGACAAACCTAACCAGATTTTTTTATGTCTAAGAACTCCCAACAGTGCAATCTACTTTAATTTGTTTACACCTTTTTTGTTATTTTTTCAGGAAAGACACGCTGGCAAAAAGGACTAGATTTGGTATAGTTTTCTGACACATTACTAAATCGAAAACCAGTGATTAAACAAAACTCTTTCCGCCTAAACTGTAACCAATGATCGCCAATATGGAAGATCATTAGGGGACAATCAGAAGGAATCTTTGATACAAATACCTGATGATGCAAGATATAATGTATCAAATGGTTATCATTGTCGTGCGACGAAATATCCAACCAACGCCTAAAAATAGTTCTTCTAAATAATCTTTCATGAGTAGGATTCCTTTCCAAAAGAAGTTTAATTTCTTCAAGCAACTTAACAATATACCTAACACAGATTTTTACATCATACAACTGATTAGATTTAACCATATCAAAATCAATAATCGGGGTGAGCGTGGGGGGTATACATTGTGTTAATGGGTTAGGGTTCAGAGATGGTAAAACAAGATGTGATCATGGTGTTAGGTGTGTGTTTTAATTTGAGGGTGAGGCGTAGAAGAAGAAGAGTTTGGTGTGTGTTTTTTATTTAGTGCGTGTGTATTTTTGTGTATACTAAAAAAACAAAGATACTAAGTACAAAAAGTAATATTATAAAATTGGTTGCCCTGAAGTATAAGTTGCCCATAAGTACAAGTTGCACATATTTATAAATAAAGTGTATGGGTAAAAAGACCAAAAAAACAGTCGTCCTATTTTTAGATGCTCGCAAATAGTTATAGTTTCCCTAAAACATTAAGGTAACATATACCTTACTCATCACTTTACAAAATACGTTACACATTTTGTCCTTTAATATTAAAAAATGGACACATGGCACATTCTTCCTAAGTTGCCCCGGTGCCAAGTTGCCCTGGTCTAGAAATGGAAAAATATTTTTGAAGATCTAGAATGGCCTTTTGGGATGTGTTTTGGGCTAGAAATGGAATTTTCCCTTTTTTAAAGAGTAAATCACATAAATGGTCCTTGTGGTTTGAAAAAAACTTTCATCTACCGCCCCTGATAGTTAAAAGTTGCATTCTTTGTCGTTATCTTTGCAAAGAATAACATTGATATTCCTCCACCTTAAACACCGTTAGTCCTTGTGGTTTAATTGCATCTATCATCCCTAATAATTTAAGCCGAAAGACTATTAATGTTATTTTTTGCAAAGATAAAGACTAAGAATGCAACTTTAAACTATCGAAGATGGTAGATGTAATTTTTGCCAAATCACAAGGACCATTTATGTAATTTACTCTTTAGAAAATGAAAAGATTCAAGTTTGTGGGACGAAAAACGTTACGTGTTTGTTGTCGTGGAGTTGTTTATATTATCATGATGAATGATGAACAAGGTTTGATACCCGTGCTTTGCTACGTTACATTTTGTATAGAACGTTTGTTATAAAGGTTTCTTTGGTGTTCGATCATAAATTTTGGTAGTTTCATCTGTATGTTTAATGTTGATACAATAGAAATAAATTGAAACTATATTATTGTTGGTGTTTTGTAAAAGCAGAGGACGCCCAGACTGTGGTCGTTATCGGAAGCTCTGAACCATAGTTTAAAGGGTATGGCATTCAAGGTTAATAATCAAATGTGCTCATAAAATAGCACTACATAATACTGATATACTAAAGTTCAAAAATACATTATCAATATCTTGTGCTTGCTTATATGGGTGTAAATGTTATTCTTGTCTTTTCACTAAACACCCCTGTTGTAAGTCTACAACCATATATCCACACATGTGCTGCTAGTTTGTTATGGCCCTGCAGCAAAACACAACATTAATTCGTAACCATCTTAAGGCAGGTAAGTACAAAAAATGTTAGTAACAATAGTCGCTTTGCATTTCATTGAAGGAAGCATTCATAAAACAAACCTGTAAGTCACACAACCTATATCCAGGAGCATTTAGAAACATTAGCATAACCATATATATTGTGACCGTACATCTTCTTCACTTTTTTCATCGCCTGCTGACACAAAGCAAAACCCAATTCACCAAAACAATTCACATTAAAAAAAACTTTTAGATCTTTATATATAAAAAAGTAAAGTAAACCTTTTTTGAGTTTTTCTAACAAAATACTTTCCGATTCCTTACTCGCTGATCTTTTTTCTTCTTTTTACTGCTCTTTCAGTCTTTTTCCAATCCGACTCGGATTTGGAGTCGTGTCGATGGTTGCGTCTTCTCCATCTTTTGCCAGGGAAGTGTCACCTTTAGTGTTGTCCTGTGATCCATCAAGAACACCTGAATATAAATACACCGAGCTTGATGAATGATGGGAATACAACTACTGAATAACATGTATAGGAATAATGATTTCGAGTGTTCTTGCATATATAGGAATAATGATTTCGAGTGTTCTTGCATGTGACGCAACTATGAGATTTAAAGCATTTTATAAATGTTTAAGTTTAAGTAATCAACTGATCACCAAAAGTGGTTCGCTCAACAGATGACAATTTTCCAAGAGTTACACGCATTAACCCATTTTCCCAACCCTCCATTCCTTTTGGATGTGCCTACCAATTTTTGGGGTGTTTTAGGTGACCTTGGTTGTTAATAATGTACGGTTTTTTTCTTTTGTGTCAAAGCTCAAAGATAAGTGTTTACTAAGAGCTAACGAACAGGTAAGTTATTTAACACAAATGTGTTCATATAAACCATGTAGCAAAAAGTTAACGACTTCATAGTAGTTGAGTTGCAAAAATTAACTACTTCATGGGTAAAGATGGAAGATCACTTTATAGTAAAGCATAGCAATATTACATGTCTATGAAGATGGTTGTGTTACTAAAAAGAAAGTTAATTATTCAACATCATGAAACAACCAATGATTACATAGGATCGAGTTTATAGTGTCGGTTTCCATCTACTGTGATCGTGACACTCAGGCCTCATCACCGATAGAAAAATATGGACAGCGGTTCAGTTTCTACCTAAAGTTGAATTTATCAAAGGCACTCCAACTCATATTTGTCTTTTTCAATTGATTGGGTGCTCCTTTTACATTTGCTATAGTTTAACAAAATGAATGAGACCAGTAAAGTAGTTTGATGAGTTTTATATGCATTACACCTATAAACGCAGTATATATTCTCAAAGGAATAATATTTACTAATTAATATAGATTACAAAAATGTATATGGTCATATACTAATACACTTAGACATAATACAAAGAGAAAAAAAGTTTTGTTTATAAGGTGTCACTAACAGCCGCACTTATCATTATAATAGTTTTTGCAGCTGCAACCTCTGTACATGGCGGAAATAATGCTGGCAATGGGAGTCTAATCTTTGATAGCAAAACTAAATGAAATCGTTATATACTAATAATTGGTTCTTACCGTGTAAATCCAAACACTATTCCCTTGACTATGACTACTTTTTAATACGCAATAAAAATTTAACATATGTAGTAGTTTGTTAACTAATTGTAATTAAGCATTAGGTTTACCTAGTCGTTTAGGGCAGCTTCTCCGGTACCACACTTAGAAAAGCACACAAAGCCTAAACTTGCAACTGAATATTTTAAGTAGTAAGAACAACCATCTTGTAAATAGGGCACAATTTCCTCTGTGTAAGCCACTGTTTAATGAAACGTGTGTGAAAGTCATGTCCAAAATTCAAAGTCATGATATCGTCTCCATTTTCATAGTCTTCCTGTTACACAACACATGGTTCGAACATAGCGAAACCATAAAGTCACCAAAAATAAAGTGATCGTTGATTAATACATGTAGGTTATTCCTTCCATACGATTTATCTCATTTTCTATATGGAGAAAAAAATTAGTATCTTAAACATAACAGGAGGGGATGAATCTCACCCGACATATGCATCATGCCTCTATAATTTGGGTCGATATACCCATGAAAAGCACGTGCTTTCTTTCTTCTGTTGACTTTAGTATCACGTCTTAAGTTATCACAGTTCTGATGTCTCCTATGCGTTCTTCTAGTACTAATAGTTCATGATATGACAATTTACAAAATATGCCATAAAACAGATAATGTTGATCCCAATGAATAGATCTTTAACTCCTTAGCTTGATGTAAGGTTTAGTATCCTTGGATAAATCTAAAAATACTAAGAATGAAACTTTGAGTGAATGATATAAACTATGCGGAATCTAGTTTATACCACTAAGAAGTATACTCAATGAAACAGTAAAGTATGTTTGACACACAGAAAGATATAACCAACACAATAAGCTTAATAAAATTAATAACGATCACTCTAATGAAGTGATAGGGTTTACAACCTTGAAGCTATGAATTCTATGGAAAACTGATATCTAAAACCATAACCTAGGATCTCCTTTTATACACCAAGGAGTCCTTTACAAGATAACTACAAATCTTTTAAACTTCTATAAGATATCAACATATCTTCTAAATATATAATCTTATACATATCTTCCTATCTTTATAGAATATATACTTTGAACAAATCCATGCATATCCCTTCACACGTCTTTATCTTCATGCAGTCTTCAGTCTTTAGCAGTATTAACTTCTTCTTCTCAGTAGTATTAAGTTAGTACGGGCAGTACTAACTTTTGCTCTAGCAGTACTAACCAGTTAGTACTTAGTTATAATCGTGCAGTACAAACACTTTATGCTGGCAGTACTAAGTTGAGCTAGCAGTATAAACTTTATAGAAGACCTTAATTCCCAACAATCCTCCCCTAAACTTGTAATTTTACCTTCAAATCATCAAGTTTCATGAATTAAAACTTTTGGCTCTGATAGGATTCTTTCAAACACTTTAAGTTCTTGGTCTTTCTACCTAATAGAAGATTTTCCTTAAAAGCTCATTTTCCATCTCTGAAGATTTATCCACTTGAAGTTTGTTAGCCAACATTACAGTCATAAGTGCTCTTGTCAGTGGATAATCTTTTCCAACTAGCATAAAGATGTCATGCCTCTTCTGTAACATCATGGTGAACACCACAGTTATCATACAATTTCCATATTTCAATGGATCATAGCATATAACGCTGAAGCTTCCATAGTGTAACATCATCATCTGGTTCAAATAACATCTTTAGTTCAACCATAATACCTTATTCTTTAATCAATTGTAGGCTCTGTTTGACTAAACTTCTTCATAAAACCAAATCCAACTTTCTCCAGGTCATCTCTAACAAAATCTCTTCAACAATGTCCTTCAAAAACTGATAGACCTCTAATAAGGTTCAACTCTTAATAATTCTCCAGTAACTACTTGATTCTTCAGTGAAACTTCCAGCCTATAATTGATATTTAACCTGTAAGAGCATCAATGGAACACTTCTTCTACTAACACCTCTCACTAACAATTAGTTTCTTTAGCTCTTCTTCTGATACTTCTTTTTCTTTTCCTGCAGATTGTTCTTCAACTGACCCTAAAACTTCTCCAACCTTTTGTCTTTTAGCAGGTGGCTTTTGAAAATCAAATCCAGATCTCTTCATCACTTCCTTTTGAATCTCAGAATCCTTAGGTACAAAAGATTGATTTTGATCCCATACTCTTTCAAATATAGGTCTAATATCTTTATAGCTCATTCCTTTAAAATGACTCTGTTTATATCTTCTCTGATTCTTCAAATACATGCACATGTTCTTCCTTACTTCAGCTTTAGAGAAAGATCTATTTTGTTATGCATGATATCTGAGCACAACAGGATCATTCTAATCAATATCATAAGCTTGAGTAGTTTTAGCCACACCTTCTTTCCTTTTATCCAACTCCTTTTGTAATTCCAAGGCTTGTGCTAGATCATACTTCTCTTGTTCTTGCCTTGATATATCAATCTCTTCTTGTAATTGTTTAGCTATTTCTACATCCCTGGCAATCCTTTGTCTTTCTTCTTCATTAATCTGTTCTTGCAGTCTAATAGCTTTTTCATGCCCAAGTCTTTCTTGTTCTAGTTGCTTCTTTATCTTCTTCTAAACAGATTCATCATCTTTCATGATAGCTTTTCCTTTATCTTTTCTCTTTTCTGCACTCCTTCTGATATAAACTTGTCTTTCAAGAATGGCAGTACTAACTTCAGGAATTGCACTAGCAGTACTAACTAGTACCTTAGAAGTACTAATTTCCTTTTCACCCTTTTCACCACTACCAGGATCTTCTACTAGTTTAGTAGGCTCTTCTTGTTCTAACAGTATCTCAGTATCAGCACTAGTTCTCCCTTGAGTCTCAGCATCCTCTTAAATCCATGAAGTTCCTTCATCTTGTACCAATGAAATAGAAGGATTTTGATCAATCTTAGTAATTATCCTCCCCTGTTTGTAAGAATCCTCCAAATCTTCCATATTATCAAAGATAATCACTCTTGCCCTTCTTCTAGATTTGCTTGCCTTTACCTTGTGCTCTAATTTCTTGACCCTCAAAATGAGCTTAGTGTAAGTAGCACCATATGTCAATTTTGTCTACTTTAAGTAATTTTGAAAATCCTCTACCTTCTTGGATAATGTTGTACAAAGAACTGTCAATTCATTGAGTGTCAAACTGCCCCCATCACTGCCAAGTGATTGAACCCTTGGTTGAGATAAATCATGGGGCAAAGTAGCAGGTTCTTCTGCATCATGGATAGTTTGCATGAATGGTGGTGTAGGTGGTTGTTGAGATATAGATGGATGTGTTTAAGGTGATAAGGATGGTGAAGATGTTATTCTAGAAGGAGATGACTCAGGTGCAGTGAGCATAGTTGGAAATAGTGAAATGTTTACCCCAGTATAACCCTTGGAAACCCTTCTCATGTTGCTGAATAGTTTTTAGGTAAGGGTAGGAGCAACATAAGTTCTTTTGTGAGGGAGAAGGTGTCTTTTGTGCTTGTTCAAAAATATTTGAATAAATCTAGGATACATCAAGAATTTTGACCTATTGTCTAAGTTTTTCAGCATACCTTCAAAAATCATCTTAGAAAAGTTGAAAGTCCTATTTGTTGCCAAGCAAATGATAGCAGTAGCTATGTTGCTACTGAACTGCTCCTAAGCAGTCTTCTTAGGACTCAAGCAATGAAGAATAGTATGTATTAAGAATCTCCATTGAGGTGAAAAGTGACCCTTTTTAGAAGGTCAACTTGTCAGAATCAGATGTATACCTCATAAGAGCAAGTTGCTCAAAAAATTTAGCATTAGGTAAAGTGGGAATACCATCTGAATCTTTTAGCTTGAGATGCCTTCTTATTGATGCTTTAGTAATAGTCTTGACTCTTCCATCAATGGTAGTAGTTATCTCCATTTCTTCATTCTCTATTATGCTTGCAGAAGCAATTTCCTAAAACTGTTGAATGAGTGAAGTATAGATAGTAGGATTTTCTGCAAGGGCATACTTGATAGGACTTATATTGAGAAAATCAATTATCTAATGAAAATCTTCACTTCCCTCTGATTTGTTCAAGAAAGCGACCATGTTGTGGGTATCACATAATTCCAAATGAGCCATTAGTGAGTGAGTTGAGATAAGAGTTCTGGATTTATGTTTGTTGATGAGAATATGAGATTTTGGTAAAGTTAATTGAGATTTTATAGAGAGCGCCTAGGGTTTTGATTTGACCGACTTAATAAGATTGAATCTTTATAAGGAAGAAATCTTATAAGAGAGAAATATTAAGAATTTTCCAAATCATAGACCCCTATGAGCAAGTTGTTGGCAGAAATATCTCAACGGCTATTAATTAATTGAGAAAATTTTGTTATACCTCAAACAGTACTAACGGTTACCCACCAGTACTAATTTTAGCCTAACAGTATTAACTTTAAGCGTAGCCGTATTAACTTCACCCAGCAGCATTAAAATATGCCTAGCAGTACTAACTTAATACTAGCAATATTAAGTTTATGCCTAGCAGTATAAACACCAATGCTGTTCCAACAAGCATTTTCATTATAGACTTAGATTCTCATAAGCTCTCTTTTTATTTTTCATCTCACAATATCTATCATTTCTTTTTCTCACTGAAACTCTCTGTCTGTTTTTCATACTCACATCTCTCTTTCTATGTTTTATCTTACAATTTCTCTTTTTTTCTTTTGCTCACCTTATTCACATAGTTTGGTACAATGTGCCATCAATTCCATTAGTTTCATATTGTCCTCCCCACTTTCAAGTATGTTAACTCTTGAGAGAGGTGGATCATTGGACTATTTAGATGTAGTCCTAAACCTAGTTTGAGCATCTACACCCCCCAATATGGTATCTTGGCACTTGGGACCACTACCTGAACCAATTCCCTAAGGACCTGGCTCATTAAGTGTTGCCATAGATTGGGTCTTAATTTATGTTACCACTGTCCTGCTCTGCTTCTAAGCTAGAAGCAGTAGTGGCAGCCCTTTCTATTCTGTCATCCAACTCCTTATGGACAGCCTCGTCACCAACCTTTTTCAAGGGGACCACTAGACTGAGGTATCTTGGTGTCCCGACCTCTTTTAATTTGCCTAGGTGTTTGACACAGCACATACTTTTATTTGATGTTACATGTCCTTTCATCAATTTTTAACTGCACATTGACATCATAAGCCTCCCCTCAATTCAATACCAGATACACAATATGCTTAGCCTGCAAATGTTAGTCCAAAACCAAAAATACACAATCCAAAGTATTTTCTTGTTTAACAGTTTTAATTATGACTAACAGTTTTAACTAAACAATCTTAAGTATAACTAGCAGTTCTAATTATACTTAGCAGTATTAACATTTTCCTTAGCAGTTTTAACTCTGTCTTCAATAGTTATACAAGAACATGCCTCTATTCATCACAAGCACACTAGAAAAGACTAGATAGACATGTGATAATTCACAAGGATCCATATTTATGCATAACCCATGAACAAAAATTAAGAACTGTTAAGTCTCAGAGATTGAGTAATCCAATGCTAGCAATTAGAAAGTTAAACCTGCTAACATTAAAAGCTTTTGTGAGAAGATCAGCAACATTTTAGTCTGTGTGAATCTTGATCACTTGTATCAACTTCTTCTCATAAGAATCTCTGATGAAATGGTGCCTTATCTCTATGTGCTAGGTTTTGGAATGAAACAATGGATTCTTCATAATACAGATTGTACTTTCATTATCAATGTAGATTTTAGTGTTCATGAAATTAAATCCATAGTCAAGCATCTGATTTTGGATCCATAACACCTGTCCATAGCAGTTAGTAGCAGCAACATATTCTGCTTCAGTTGTTAAGTTGGCCACTATTGTCTGCTTCTTACATTGCCATGAAATCAATCTCTTGCCAAGAAATTGACAACCTCCTATTGTGGATTTCCTGTCATGACTAGCTCTAGCATAATTACTATCAGAAAAAGCTTCAAAGTCAAATGGTGAATCTTTAGGATACCAAAGGCCCAATTTAGGTTGGCCTTTTAAGTATCTAAAGATCCTCTTCACAACATTAAGATGTGAATTCTTTTGAGTAACTTGGAACCTTGCACAAGCACAAACAGCAAACATTATGTCTGGTTTAGAAGTTGTTAAGTACATCAATGATCCAATCATTGATCTATATAAGTGTACATCCACATCCTCAGCTTCTTCATCCTTTATCAATGCCTTGTTTATCTCCATTGGAGTGCTTGATGTCTTTACTGAGGCAAAATTAAACTTTTTCAAAATCTCAGCCACATATTTATCTTGGCTGATAAAGATCCCATGACTCTTCTGTTGAACCTGAAGTCTCAAAAAGAAAGAAAGTTCTCCCATAGAACTCATTTAGAACTTATCATGCATCAGCTTTTCAAATTCAGTACTCATTTCTTTCTTAGTTGACCCAAAGATGATATTGTCAACATAAACCTATACTAGCAGGATATCATCTTTATGTCTTTTAATGAACAATGTTTTATCAATTTGACCCCTGTGAAAACCATTGTCCAGCAAATAAGTTAACAATGTCTCATACCATGCTCTTGGGGCCTGATGTAGTCTATAGAGAGCCTTTTCTACTTTGTAAATTTTATCTGGAAAATGTGGATCTTCAAAACCAGAAGGTTGACAGACATACACCTCCTCTTCTATCTTTTCATATAGAAAAGCACTCTTCACATCCCTTTGGTAGACTACAAAATCTTTGAAGGAAGCATAAGCCAGAAATAATCTTATGGATTCAATCCTTGCAACTGGTGCAAAGACTTCATCATAATCTATACCTTCCTCTTGAGTATGTCCTTGAGCAACCAGTCTAGCTTTGTTCTTCACCACTATGCCTCTTTCATCCTTCTTGTTTCTAAAAACCCATTTAGTACCAATTGCCCACTTGTCTCTTGGTAAATAAACTAAGGCTTAAACTTTTAGAAGTTTAAATTGTAGAAGCTCATCCTGCATTGCTTCCACCCAGCTTGGATCTTTTAAGGCTTGAACTGGTTTCTTGGGTTCCATTTAAGAGAGAAAACAGACAATTAAGCAGTTCTGATAATCTTTGTGATTTGTTCTCCTCTGCTTATTAATGTAACATACCATAGCATGTTCATTAGAAATCTTGGTCATTCTCCTTGTTTGAATAGCTGAATTAAAGTCTCCAATGATCTGATCTTTAGGATGACCCTTGTCAATTCTGGTTGTGGGAATAAGACTGACATTTATGGTTGTTTCAAAGTTATTGAAGTCAGCCTTTGCACCCACATCTTCATTATCATAAGCATTACCAAAAATTCTAGTATCATCCATTAGAGTTACATTTGAGACAGGTGGAAGTGTAAATGCATTTTTGAAAGGAGAAAATCTTTCAAATAGATGTTCCTCAAATGCATTAGAAGCTTCAGCAGTATTAACTGGAGATGATAGATCATCATCAGTAAAAGATGGTCCAGCAGCACTAACAGGTGTACTAGCAGTATTAATACTATTGGTGCTGTTAGGATGTATAGTCTGCTTTTCTTGTTGAAGTAGCCTTTCAAACTCACTTCTTGTGGCTTGATCATCCTCCCCATCTTATCTGAAGCTCCACTTTCATCCATTTCAATAGGCTTCTCTCCATCATCTTCGGATGTATTCTTGTTCAGGTTTCGTCTTCTTCTCAGCTTGACCTGTAACAATATTATCTCTAGTTCCTGCAATACCATTAGTTTGATTTCCTGCAACAACTGGCACATAGTTCATAGATATTGTCAAAGAATCAACATCAAAAAGCCAATCTGGTCCATTTCCTGTCACATTAGGTGTATTTTCCTGAAATCTAATGTTTAAGGTCTCTTCAACTATCCTGATCCTCTTGTTAAATACTCTCATGGCCTTGCTAACTACAGACTACCCAAAAAAAATCCATCATCAGCTTTTCCATTAAATTTGCCTAGATGATCCCTGGTATTTAAGATGGTAACAGGACACCCAAAAGGTTTTATGAATTCTATCAATGGGGGTCTCCTACGAATAAGTTCATAAGGTGTCTTGTTATGAGGCTTAATAATTAAGACTCTATTTAGCACATAGCAAGCATTATTAACTACTTCAGCCCAAAAGGTAGTTTGGGCAAGTTTTTTTTTGAACTTATAGTAGTCAAATAACATATTCTTTCTTTTGCAGCCTCTATCATGTTCTATTTTCCTCCACTTTAGCAACACCATTCAGCTGAGGTGCCTAATCTTACACTGAATTCCCCTTATCCCTTTATTCACAAACTGAATCATTATACTATTTTTGAACTCAGTTCCATTGTCACATCTGATAACTTTTACTTTATGGTCTAGTTGATTTTCTATTTATGTTATGAAGGTCTTTAATATCCCACTAGTCTCATCCTTAGTGGCTAAAAAGAATACCCAAGAAAATCTACTAAAGTCATCAGTGACAACTAGGCAATAAGACTTTTTCATTAAACTCTTAACATTTGTAGGACCAAATAGGTCCATATGAAGCATATGTAAGGGTTTGTTGATTGAGTTTACAAGTTTGGCCTTACAGGAGGCTTTATGTTGCTTTCCTTTCTAACAAGCAACACAAAAATGGTCATTTTCAAAAATCTTTGGAGGCAAACCTCTAACAAGGTTTCTCCTCACAAGTTTATTCATGTTTTTAAAGTTTATGTGACCAAGCCTCCTATGCCATAAGTTAGATTCATCAATTGTGGCCTTAGCAAAGAGGCAAGTTAAACCTTTAGTGGGAACAACACTTTTTAGGTCAACACTGTAAATGTTATCCTTTCTTGGAACTCTTAGCAAGACTTGACTTTCATCAAGTAGCTTAAAGTCAGAAGATAAGACAAGACAAGACATTCAGTGTCAGTAAAAAGTTCATTATTCATTCTTTTTTGTTACAAATATGTGACAACACTAAACAAGTTTTATCTTAAGCTCCTTATCAAAAGTACACATATTACAAATCCAATGTTCTGTTTTGTTTTTTACCTATTCCAGAAATTCTATCTACCTTTACCATCTCCAAAGGAAACAAAGCCACCATCATAATCTTCATATGTCGTAAGATAGCAAATTTGTTTCCAGACATTTGCTTTGGAGAACCACCTAGCTGTCAATAACTCCTTTTTCCTTGTACTACTTCTGTTGTGGGTTGCCCTACACATAAATAAGAGAATCAGACTCTTTTAGGGATCTAAGCCATTATAGACTTAGATCTGCCTCGTGCATCAATGTAAGAATATTTCTTGAAAGTATTTGATGCCAACTGCTGTTTTTGCTTTCAAACCAGCATGCTGAGGGCCTTAACTCATTATCCTTATTCCCTGTTTTTGGCTTTCCTAAACCCAGCATGCTGAGATGCCTTAACATCATTAACATTTTATTTGAAAAATACAATTTTTGTATTCTGAATACTTGTTAAAATGGCCTGATGTGACTGGTGAAATATCCCTTTTATATGCATATTGATATTGCTAAGGATGATTCATAGTTGGTTTTGAAGCCAGGCAGTAATAAACTGATCCTGACAGCAATTAACCTTACAACACCAGCAGTATTACAATTGCACCACAGTATTAATTTTGCAGACTTGTTTAATACTGCTTGTGGAAACAAATCTACTATTTAGGGTAAGGGTGAGTCAATTATAAGCAAAATTCTTATGATCACCCTTTCTTGAGTTGTCACACTGGTACTTATAACCTTTTTATCACACACATAATGGAAAGAATGCTCCAAAACTACCACAAACAAAACAAGCTTTTATTAATCATTTAAAAGCCCTATCCTAGCTTTAGGACATTAGATTGTTCTAGTTTCTTTGGTTACCTCTAGGATAGTGTTTGTTTTGTTTAGATGTTTCTACCTTTTCTACTGTTTCCCTAGCAGTCTTAACAAATTTTATTTTTGTAGTGCTAGAACTAACAGTTTTATCCTTAGGTATAATTTCTACCTCACTTTCATCATCAGAATTCCAATCCTCAATGACTGGAGGTCTAAAGCTGTTCTTCCTAACAGTTTTAGGTTCTACTGCATCACCATTACTTTTTACACCAGCAGACTCAAGATTTGACTCAACTGTCTTAACATTACTAGGTGTAACAACAATAGTAACATCTATATTCTCACTTTCAACTATTTCATCCGTAAATGTTAGATCAGGTTTGCGAGGTATAAAATTCCTTATAAAAGGTGGGGGAACTGCATGATATCCCTTATCATATTTAGACTTATTATTCTCCTTTTTCTAACATCTCAGATGAATTTACAAAGCTTTCTACTGCAGGAGTAGTTGCAGTAGAAGAAGCTGCATTGTATCCTAGTCTAGTTTTAAACTTGTCAATGACTTGACTTTCCAGCAAATTATTCACAGAATTAGATGAATTTTGAAACGTCTTTCTAATGTTATGTTTAACTCAACTCTCCTTTTTTTTCTGCTTTTTCCAATTTCTTTTTAATTTCAACTAAAGCAGTGCGTCTTCAGTTTGACTTCAAAGTTTTAAAACATTAATTATTTCTTCAAACACAAGAACATATAAAGCCTCATTATTCTTATAGTGAGCTAGCTAGCTCTACAGATTCATACATAGCTTTTATAAGATACTAAATTAAATTGAGAACTTTACTGTAATCAGAAGACAAACTATCATATTGTTCTATGAGAGTAGCCATAAGCTTTACACAAATGATATTAGAACCAAGAATCAACCTCAGAATCTGAAATGAAAGAACTTCCTCAGGGTTGGTAGCTCCATCATACCCTCACAATTTTATCTTGAGACAACCCAAGGCTTTTCAGTGGGAGTTTTCTACTATCACATTCTTCTATTAATCTCGCTTGCCTCTATTTTCATGATTTCTAGGAGCTTTTTAAACATCTCTTTACAAGTGACCAGAATTTATGACCAGTTGTTAGCACTCCACTTTAGACCTGTCAAATCCAACTCTTTGACCATTTACATCCAACTGCCTGCCTGTCCTCTTGATGAATCTCCTAGCTCTAATAGTCAGCATGGCCATTTCCCATTGTAAATCTATTTCTTCTAGGTCATCAGGATCAATTTGTTCTATATCCTCTCATAAAATTTGAGGAGAATTAGGCTGACTAGCTAGGAAAGCACAGATCACAGCATCACTAAGGTTATCTCCAGATGTAGGATTACTTTGAGTATGAGCAGCACTAACTCCATAAGCAGTGTTATTTGCTTCATTTATGCTGCTATTGTAGTTATGTGTTGGAAGAACACAAAAGCCATATTTTGTGGATTTTGACTTGTGCTTGATGATCTTAAGATTTTAGGTTCATATATCTTCAAGTTGTTGTATAAGTCATCCAAACTGATGGTCTCTATTTCCTGTTTGTTCCTCCAGATTAAAGCATGAGTCTTCCATTCAGATGGAAGACTTCTCAACAGTTTTAAGTTCATGTCCTCTTGAGTAATAACTTCACCTTGAATCTCCAACCGAGTGATAAGTTTTTGCAACCTATCAAAAGTTTGATCAATTTTTTCTGAACTTGATCCTACAAAGTTCTCATATTGTTGCTTGAGTAGAGTTCTCTGAACTTTCTTGGATTCCTTTTTTCCTCCATACCTTTTCTCAATGGCTTCCATGAGTAGTTTTGCATCTTTGTATAAATGAAACTTTAGTTGATCCTCATTTAGGAGTGCCATTAACAGAGTTCCTCTAGCTTTCATCTCATTCCTCCTGTCCTGCTTTTCTTCTGCAGTAGTAGGTTCATATTCCTGCTTAGTTTCTCCAATAGTTCTCTTCAACACTTTGTTACCAGTTTTAATTACTTCCCAGAGGGAGTAATCAGTCATGAGAAAGTATTGTTCTATCCTCATCAACCAGAGATCATAATCCCCTGGGTTGAGGATAGGGAGTTTAGCAGTCAGAGTTATAGAAGTAGTTTATGCCTCCATGTTATCACTGAGAATTAGATCTTGTATGTGATGTTGGTTTCTTCTTATTCAAAGCTTCACAACAAGCTCTGATACCACTTTTTGATCCCAAAAAATAGATATTTAACTCCTTAGCTTAATGTAAGGTTTAGTATCATTGGATAAATCCAAATGTACTAAGAATGAAACTTTGAGTGTATGATATAAACTATGAGGAATCTAGTTTATACCACTAAGAATAATAACAGTAATGAATGTTTAACACACATAAATATAACCAAAACAATAAGCTCCAATATATTAATACAAACACACTTTGACAGTGTTAGGGTTTACAACTTTGAAGCTATGACAATGACTCATTTTTTATACATTAAATTCTATACCCTAGGACCTCCTTTTATACACCAAGGAGTCCTATAAGGCTTACAATACTTTCCTAAGATATCATGATCTTTTCTAAAAGCAAACATAATCTCTTAAACAAATACATTATACATATCTTTTACAAAAATAACTCAATACTTATCTTTGTAAGTATTCTTGTTCTCCAAAGAATCCTTTCTCTTTACCTCGTCTTTTATCCTTCTGACAGGTAGTAACTCTTCTAAGCATTGTAATCAAGCAGTCATTAACTTATTGGTCTAGTAAAGTTACTAAAATAAACATAAGAAGTAGTAACATTTATTACTCAGCCAACTAATAAAAACTAACAGTAGTAACTGTGTAACTTGCAGTACTTAACTTTACTACTAGCCAGTCACTAACTACTTTAGCAATATTTTAATCTTCAACTCTGAGCAGTCTTAACTTCAACTAGCAGCATAACTTTATACTAACAGTACTAAATTAGACTAGCAGTAGTAACTTTAATTACACCAGTACTAACTACTTCGCATAATTTATCTTAGTCAACATCAACAGTACAAAGTTATGCTTTGAAACACACTAATAAATACCCTGAGGCAGATAGTAACTCTAAGAAATCTATCTTGAAGCTCTAAGTCCCTATAACATCCGAAAACCAAATTAGATGAGGTCCATACCCTTTTTGAAAAACCAACCGATGTATCTCAAAAAGAGACTTGCGAAAAAATAATGAAGCTAAAATGGTTATTTATAATGGCTTGCCAGAAAAGAGTATGAAAGAATTTTCATGTGTAACACGGCAAAATAAATTTGGAAAACTTTGTTAATCACCCACCAAGGTAATAATCAAGTCAAAGATAATAAGATCGACCTTTTGGTTCAACAATATGAACAATTCGTCATTCAAAAGACAATCTATAGAAAAGTGCTTTTGCTAATCTTTAACACTATTAGTACTAAGTTTTAAAGCCTTGATGATGTTATTCTAGCAAGAACTATGTTAGGAAGTTTCTTAGGGCTCTACATCCTAAATGGAGAGCAAAGGTCACGGCGATTGAAGAGTCGAAAGATTTAACGTCACTATCTCTTGATGAACTTATCGGAAACCTCAAAGTTCATGAAATGATCATCAAGAAAGATTCTGAAATAGTCAAAGCAAAAGTTGAAAGGAAATCTCTTGCTTTAAAGGCTAAGAAAGAATCTAGTGATGAAGAGTGTTTGACTTCCGAAAGTGAAGACGAAGAGTACGCCATGGCGGTAAGAGACTTCAAGAAGTTCTTTAAGAGAAGAGGTAGATTCGTGAGACAACCTTGGAACGACAAAAATACATTCCAAAGAAGCCGTGATGACAAGAATGGTAAAAGTGATAGAAAATGCTTTAGATGTGGTGAACCGAATTATCTTATTGGAGAATGTCCAAAACCACCGAAAGTCAAGAACCAAATAGCTTTTATCGGAGGCTCTTGGAGTGATAGCGGTGAAGATGATGAGAAGGTCAAAAACGAAACGTGTCTTGTAGCTCAAGCATCAAGTGAGGTATGTTCCGAATCCTCTTATTTTATTGATGAAAACTCGTCAATAGATGATTTAGTATTAGATAATAAATATGATAAACTGTGCAAGATTGAGTTTAAAGATAATCACTAAAAACAAAAGATTAAAAGCCGCTAGAAATAGTTTAGAAAAAGAACTTAGTGTTCTAAAAGAAAAAGTGTCTACACTCGAGAAAAACAAGGGAGTTGATCTCGAATGTGTAAAATTTCATATGCTTAAAATTGAAAATGAAAAGCTTAAAGATGAAGCTCTTAAACTAACCAAGTTTGAAAATATGACACATTGCTTAAATGAAATGTTAAGTAATCAAAAACCCTCCGGTGATAAGTTAGGTTTAGGGTTTAATTCATTTGAAGTATCATCTAGTAGAACTAAGGAAATAAAATTTGTGATAGCTCAGAAAAAGGCATCCTCTAATGGAGGTCCCATAAATATGGGCGGGCCCCTTAGTTTGCAGGCGGCCCCGAAAGCAATTATGTGGGGGGGAACCGCCACCACGCTAGCACTAACGCTATGATCTGAGAAAAGTGTGTCTTTTCAAAAATCTTATTTTGTCCTAGGCTAAAACACATAATAGTAAGCAATGTCAAAGTTCCCGTTGTTAGTGATAATGAAGTTAAACAATTTTATAAGCCATTGTCAAAACCCGGAGTTGGATTTTCAAAAGCTAACTTTAGATCAAAAACTCCACCACCTAGAAGAGTCATTAATAATTAATAACGTCCTAAAACAAAAAAACACCGCAACCAAAAAGAAACGTTGGTCGACAAAATCAACCTCGTGGCTTTCCTGCAACTTGGAACAATTTCCAACGTCAAAGTTACATGCCATGGGAAATATGTCTTTCATTCCTACATCCCAACCAATTACAAATCAACTGCAATGGATTATTTTAGGCACTAACAACATTGGACCCAAGAATATTCTGGACCAAAATGTTTAGTGTTGCCCTTATATAAATAAATATGCCTTGGAGTCGACTTGGATCCCGATGAGTGGATAAAGGATAGCGGATGCTCCAAACACATGATGGGTAACCAAAAGCTCTTCTTAAGCTATAAGGCATACAATGGAGGTAATGTTATTTTTGGTAGTAATCTTCGCGGTAACACATTGCAAAGGTCCACTTCGACATGACTATCTCCAAAATAGATAACTTAAGATTCAACTTGCTAAGTGTAGGACAAATATATGATAACAAGTGTAGAGTAACTTTCTCTGAACATGATAGTGAAATCACTAAAGATGGTAAGGTCATAGGTAAAGGTATTAGGAAGAAAGGCTTATATGTGATGAAATTAGGAAATAAGCCTAAAGACCAAATTTGTCTAGCATCGATTGATGAAAACTCCACGTTGTGGCATAGGAGATTAGGTCACGCAAATATGTGTCTCATTCAATCGTTAGCATCTAAGGAATTAGTTAGAAACTTACCTAAGCTTAAGTTTGATCAATATTTTTGTGATTTTTGCAAAATTGGAAAACAAACTCACGCTAGTCAGAAAGCTAAGAATATAGTCCTCAACGACTAGATGCCTTAGAAACTCCATCATATGGAATCTTTTTTGGTCCAATGCCGCCGTATGGAGTTTACGGGAGGAAAACCGCTACACCTTAGTCAAAGAAAGATGACTACTCTAGGTTATACGTGGATAGATTCCTTTTAGGACAAACAAGCCATTCGATTCAATTCGATAATATTTAGTAAAAAAAGTTCAAAACAATTAGGATGTACAATATTTCAATAAGAACTAACCATGGTAGGGAATTTATTAATGAGGTGCAATTTGGAGAGTTTTGTAATGCCAATGGAATTACACATAACTTCTTAGCTCCATGAACTCCTCATTCAAATGGCGTGGTTGAAAGGAAGAATAGAACACTTCAATAAATGAGTAGAACTATATTGAATGAGCAATCGTTACCACAAAAGTTTTGGTGTAATGCAGTAGACACTTCAACATATATTCTCAACCAAATCCCAAATAGAGCCATCTTAGGAAAAACACCTTACGAACTCTTAAAAGGTAGGAAACCTACCCTAGATTACTTTAGAGTGTTTGGAAGCAAGTGCTTCATTTTAAACACCAAAGACTACCTTACAAAGTTTGACCCACAGTCATACGAAGGTATCTTTTTAGGTTACTCACAAAATAGTAAAGCCTACATCATCCTTAACAAACATACTAGGAAAGTCGAAGAATCACTCAACGTGACATTCGATGAAACTCCTCCACCCTCTAAGACATCACCCTTGGTGGATGATGACTTAGATGAAGAAGAAGCAATTAAGGTTATCGAAAAGAAAAACCTAGAAAATGACATTGAGGATGAAACTTTAGAGATTGACGAAATAGTCAATATTAAGGAATCTAGGAACCATCCATTAGAAAATGTCATAGGAAACCTTAACCAAAGAACCCTTAGATCACAAGCCTAAAACCAAAGTAACTTCTTTTGTTTTATATCAACTATAGAACCTAAGAATGTGAATGAAGCCTTAGCGGATGAAAGTTGGATAGTCGCTATGCAAGAAGAATTAAATCAATTCATTGCTAATGACGTTTGGGAGTTAGTTCCACAACCTAGGAATATGACAATCATAGGAACTAAGTGGGTGTTTAGAAATGCAGTTTAGACAAAACGAGTATTGTTATTCTCGAAATAAGGCTAGGTTAGAGTAGCTCAATCCTAAAATCAACAAGAGGGGCATAACTTATATGAAACTAATGCCCTAGTAGCTTTAGACTAGATAAATTAGGATAAATTAGCCTACTGTTTGTGCTTATAGATTTTAAACTCTTCCCAAATGGATGTAAAAATGCATTATCCTGAACGTTTTATCAATGAGGAGGTATACGTGGCACAACCTCTAGGATTCATTGACTTTGAAAAACCGAATCATGTTTATAAACTCAAGAAAGCTTTATATGGTCTTAAACAAGCACCCAAAGCTTGGTAAAATAGATTAAAAGCTTTTCTTATTAAACATATATAAAATGGGAATAGGAGGTAGATAAACACTCTTTTTACTAAGAAGAAATGTTCAAACCTCATCATCGTTCAAATATATGTCGACGACATTATAATCGGCTCAACTTGTCAAGACATGTGTGATGAATTTTGCCAAAATCATGCATGACTGAGTTAGAGATGAGCAGATGGGTGAAACTTAACTTCTTCCTCACTTCCTCTTGTACTACAAATAAAACAAAAGAAGATGGTGATTTTCTTAAACAATCTAAATATATAAAAGAAAAATGCTTAAGAAATTAGCTTAGATGAATCTAAACCAATAAAAAGCGCCTTATGTCCTCCGATACCATGAAAGACGAAAAGTGTGAGTCGGTAGATAGTACCAAGTATCGAGGCATGATAGGTAGTTTATTATGCCTAACAGCAAGTAGGCCCAACCGATATCATGTTTAGCCTGGTCGCCTTTGAGCCCAGCCTTCCAAAGGGCGTCCGGAAAAGACCTCGTCGACGCGATGAAGGCGTGGGGGGAGGGGGGGGGGGGTCCACATGGGGGGTCTGTGGGGGAGCGCTTCGTATATGGAAATTATTAAAGGGGTTCGGGGCGAGGGGTTGAGGGAGGAGAGTTCAGCTGATGATATCTATTGTATACACACTACTATGAACAGAAGTTAGTGATCTCATTACTAAGCCTGGGCACTCAGAACTACTCAGTCAATCTATAATGCGAACAGTTCTGATGTGCACATATCGTGGCCGCAAGACATTATATGCTAGAAGCGTTGAACATAACAATAGACTAGTCGTCTATGCTTCTACGGTCTCCCTTCAGGTTAGGGAGCTAGTTGACTCTTGATATCTATCTTTCAATTTTCTCGAAGAAACAAACCGATCTTGCTATATCCACTACCGAAGCCGAATACGTAAGCGCCGGGAAGGCATGTCAACAAGCACTATGGATGAAACAAGCTCTCATCGACTATGACATATGACTCGATGACGTTCCGATCATGTGCGACAACAAAATAGCGCGATGACCTTAGCAAAAACCTGGTGCAACATTCTCGTACCAAACACGTCAAAATACGTCACCACTTTCTTCATGATAATGTCCAAAAAGGACATATCTCAATCGAAAAAGTGTCGTCCGTCGATAATATTTCTGACATTCTTACTAAACCCCTTAACGTGAATCTTTAACTATCTACGTCTTGTTTAGGGAATTGATGAACACTTCCATATATCTAGAGTCCCGCATCTCTTTCTTCTAGTTTCGATTCTAGTCCATGTTCCATTCCGTGTCGTGACAACTTAAATACTTCATCCGAAGTACTTTGAGCACTTTTAATTCGCGAAATGCAAATTAAAACGTTGCTCCTCTTTGTAAAATTTTGGTCAAAACTAAGTCTAAAATACCTTGCTGAGGGTGGCCCCCATATCTTCGGTGGCCCCCCAATATATTTCGGACCGCCTGATAATATGGGATCGCCAACAGCAAACCCATATCTTCCACACTTAGTCAAAAATTTCAAAACTAAAAAACAAACACCCTCTTTCTCCTCTGCAGCGATGAACATGACCAAAAACAACCCAAAACTCAAAATCAACCATTAAAACACTAATTGAAGATAAAATCAACACCTATAATCATTCCTAACATCATCAACATCATTAATTGTAAGTCATTTCATCTAACTTCTTTCAATTTGAGTCTAGGGTTCATGATGAACATAAAAATTGAAATTGAGGATTTTTCATTTTTCTTTCAATTTTGTACAATTAAGACTACTAGGTTACAATGTATAACTAATATGCTTCTCGTAGACATAGGATTTGCATACATTAGTGAGTTTGTCTAAAAATTGATTTCGAACCAAAACCCTAATTTTATTTTCAAATCACTCACGTTAGGAACCAAATAAAATTATTGTTATGCATTGTTAATACAACCCAAAAACGTTTTTAAACACATGCATAATGATCTCATAAACAAAAGTCGAGATACATAATTCATATGTATTTTTTGACATGTTTGGATGAGCAAAATCAAATTAAGGAGCGTTTAGATTGACTCTTAGTATTTTTTATTTTTAGGTCGAGTTAATCGTTACTCCACATTTGTCACATCTAGGCACAAACTTAAAATATGAATACAAGTATAAGAAATTAAAATATGATTTTGATTGTCTTGTTTTAGGTGACAATGCCTCGAATTACCAGACTAGATCATCAAAAGACCCGAACCTACATTCCACTCATATTAGACGAATTCAATCAACCCTTACAAAACACAATTGCAATTCTTGAAAATGATACTTCCCATGAGGGTAGTGTTGAGATTCCAAAATTCAACATGAGACAATATATGTGTTTAAGTTTGAATCAATTGATTTGATTGTTTGTTGAACATAAACGAACAAATTGTTCCTTTTGTTTTGTTCTCAGTTCTATAGTCAACTAACTTTTGATTATAACTCCACGGTCTTTGTGGTCCAACTATGTTATACATAGTAATGTCATTTCTCTCCGCACACTCGAGATTTTATCCAAAACTTAAAAATACCGTTCAAAGTCAAGTGTCACACACCAAAATGTGCCACTCGACTACTTTGTCAATAATTTTTTTCGAGTAAAGGTCGTTATAAAACCACTCCTCCTTCTCCAAATGTCGTCAAGTCTTTTATTCAAATTCCTCGACAAGGTCAAGTCACTTGTACTAAAAACAAGAAAACCATTGTCATTGATAAAAACAAAATCCTAAATCGTGAAATTCAACCTCATATGAAACCATGGGTTGATATCATTCGTGAAAACGGCATTTGTCTAGGAGGTCATAAGGATCATGTCTTCGCATGTCTTTGTCATATGCTTTATTGTATTGAAACCTCTACTCAATACAATCTAGCATTTTTCATTCTCAAAAGAATGTAAAAGACTCAAAACAAACCTAAGGAACTCTTACCTTATGAAATGCTTTTAACTCGATTGTTTAACATATTGTGTCCGTCTTCCCTGAGCTAGCAATTGATCACTACATCTCACATGATTGAGTCATGCATCCCCTCGCTCCTTATTGTGAGCGAAAGACGCGATCGGATCATGGCAAGAAAAAACCTCATGAATCAAATGCTAGCTCCTCCTCCACCACTTTAAATCATCCATCCTCATCTCGTCCGTTAGATGACATCATTGATGTAAATAATGATGAATCATTTCATTCCAACTCTTCCTCTCCTTCTCAAAACGTCTCTTCCTCGTTCAATGTTTTCTCTAGAGTCCATCAAAACCCTCCTCATGAAAGTCATAACTTGAACACCTATCTCTCTGAAACTATAAATCTTTAAACTCAACAATAAGATGCTCACCGGGAAGGGTTAAGGTCAATTAGACAAGCTCTCAAGAACATGATGAGTGGGAAACAAAAGTGAACAAGTTGGCATAACTATTAGAAACTATTATTATTATTTTTATATTTTAATACATTATGTTTTTAATAATGCTATTAGGACTAGGAATGGCAACCAACAATTACATTTGATTTGGATGATTATCTCCATTTTATCATCCTATCAACGCTTTATGTTAGCAAATTATATGAATATGACATGCGTATACTATTACTGATGACTAATCAATTAACATACTAGGTGAGAGGGAAAGAGATTGTTTTAGTGAGAGAGAGGGTTGGATGAACACTTAGAAAGAGAAAGTAAACATATATTAATGTGTGTAAAATGAGCAACCAACCAACCAACCAACCTCATTTCCAAGGCATGGAGAGGTGTTTATATACTTACAATGAACAAGTAGGCATGGGCTTGCATGGGATTATCCATGGGCCTTTGCTAACTAACTATGTAAGTTTCTAAAAATTACTTAACGAGCTAACGACTGTTATCTATGGAAGCGACTGACACTTTCGTGTTCCTAACAATCTCCCCCTAAGGGAGGTCGCTCCATTTTACAAACTTAAATCCTAGCATACTTACTGTAACTTATTCTTGAGCTCGTTCAACTTCAATCATTGACTTGTGATTTGATGTAGTGATCATTGACTTTTAGGTTAGGGCTTGTTCCTTAGCTTGTCTTGAATGTGATCTTGAATACCTTGAGATCATCAACCAAGTATAATCTCTATTCGCCATCTTGTGACCTTTGCCATCTTGTGAACTTGTGACTTTTGGACCGACATGCTCATACCTTTCTTGATAAGTTATCTTGAAAAGCTTTATAATGCATCTCTCTTGAGGTTCTTTAACTTTAATACTTCGTCACTTCGGGAAAGACGTTTAGCATCAGAGTGACGAAAACTTCTTAGAAATTCAATGACTTTAATACTTTGTCACTTCAAGAAAGATGTACGGTATCAGAGTAGCGGATGTCTTGAAACATGTGCTTGAGCTTTCATGATTTCTTTATGTTTGTCGGTCGGGTATGAGCATGTGGCTATGAATCTTGTGAGTCAGCTGGAATCAGGTACCTTCACCTCCATCTTTAAGTAACCTGCATTAAAACAGTTAGCAATAAAGCAATGGGACGAATATGGCTTTGTCATTCACCCATGTTTGGTTGGAGTAACCTTCGAATCCGTGAAGATCGACCTATGATCAGGTAGATTCAATTTAAGAAGAATCTCCTTGACAAGATTTCTAGCTGAAGTATAGAATCTTTCTAACACATTTATATTAGATTCATCAAACTCAGCATGTTCTCATTATCAGAACGTCTCAAAGCAGACAGCACGATAAGAGTGAACCGGTGAGTTACTGTCTCACCGATTGAAATAGAAAAACCAATTTGAAAATCAATCGACGTGTTACTTGCTAAAGTGATTTTGTGACACATCGAGAGTGTTAATCATTTCAAAAATTCATCATCAATCGTCAATTCATAACCTGGAACAAGTTTGATTCTTATAGAATCGTACCATTGTTTCTTTCTAGTTGTCACAAGTTTGATTCATATAGAATCGCACAAGTCACCTACCATGAGCTTATTTGATGTTGGCTCAAGTAGGATTTCCATCTTCACTGTGAATTATATCACTCGGATGTTCTGGCAAAATCACAAGGATAATGCGTTAGGACTTCTTCATGTATATCTTGAGTATTGACATTGTGTGACTAAGAATAGCATAATTTTGATAATGCCTAATGAATTTATAGATGATACCTTTTTGGCTCGAGACTAACTATAGTTGCACTTTGTTTTAGTGATGCGGAGGCTGGAGCAGACTGTCACCTTTTTAAATAACAACTAACTCGGTGTGAGAAAGTGATAGAAATGTGTGTAATACCTTGAGAAATGAAGCAAGAGACTGTTGAGAGACCTGAGTGGCAATGGAGGTTGTGCATAAGCGTTTACTTGGTCCATGACAGTCTTCGAATGTCAGACAACACCTATTGTTTTTGACAGTATAGTGTACTGACCCGGTTTATCTGCCTTAAGTGTATGGAGGGCTCCTTTCTTTACACTCTTATCCTTACAATTCTTTTTAATTCTTCAACCTCTTCAGTGCTTACTGAGACTTCATAACTAGAACCTTGTTAGGTTTGTTCCAGTACTAGCTCCATCTCAGTCAGCACTTTTCCTGATTCTCACTTTTTCTCCTTTTGTATCATACCTAAGGACTTCTACACTATCTAGTGGATATCCCTGGGTAGATCCCTCCGGTTCTGGCTGGATCATGGGATTTGAATACCTATGCCTAACCACCTTATAACTTCATAAATTTAAGTACATGGTCGGTCTTTTAGGTATTCCATCACAATCGAATCCAAAATTATTGAAAAGTTCAATCAAAGTGTTTGATATAAATATCAAAAGATTTACACTTTCAGAGTTTTTCATCATCACTAAAAGCTCCCCCTTAATATGTGCATCATAATCTTAGTACATGCTAAGTGTGGAGTGTATTGAGTCCATTTTATACAATCATATTTTGATACAAATTAGATGCATTTTAATCACATTTTCTCCCCTTATCCAAAATGTTAATCCCTTTATATTTTGGATATCAATGGATTAAACGTTCGGGGACAAAATGTTACACAATATCTAACAGGAACATTTTAATGCTCCCCCTTAATATTTGAGGGTATCTAAGACAGTGTTGAGTATAATAATTTGAAATTTTTTGAATTTACTAAGAAATTCTTGAAAATTTTGTACTCGAGCACTCCTTAATATCACCATAATGTCTACACTACATATATACAAATTTCACAAGTTATTTATTTACGTACAAGGTTTGACTTATATGAATATGGACATCATATGATAAATCATATGGCCCTTTGTAGGCACTAAAGGTGTCGCTTCGTACGGTCTCCCACCAACAAATTTTTCCAAGCTCCGCATAATCCTCCTGGTCTTTAGCTGTTTGTCAATTGCCTAGATCATAGCTCCTTCTTTGTCTTTGTTACTTTATCTCTAGATAGTCTGTGGCAGATAATCCATCTGAATTCCCTTTAGACGATCATTAAGAGCAGTCCGAACATCATTGAGTGTACCGTCACTGAACTTGTGTAGTTCATCAATATGCATCAGTCTATTCTTTTTGTCTTTGTTCTGGTAAATGAAACCTCTAGGATTAGAGTATGTGTTAATAAGGCATCCTTCTTTAAGATATGGACTTAACTATCTGTCTTAGTGAGGTTGAGCTTCTTTTGGTAACTTTTGACACCTAATTGAAGATCTTCCATACGCCTTTGGATGACAACGCTTCTTGTGAACATTCTTAAGGACACTTTAAAAGCTAGGTGTTCTTCAACGGTGAGATTTGTCAACTTGCCTTAAACAAGAACAGGCAGCATGTCTTTGATGTCTTGAATGTGACGCTGTTTCAAGATTGCCTTCCTTAATTTGTTATAGCTTGACCATTATCTTATACGAACAGTGATCCAATCAAGATGCTTGTAGTTATGCCAGTCGACTATCTCAAGCTTTGTGATAGCAATGATTCTACATTTAGAGTAGACATCACGAGCAGATTCCCTGTTAGCAGCAAATCCATAGAATTATTATCTTTTTCGCCCCCAATGTAAGATTCCATAAAGTGCATGTTTGTCATAGCTAACCGGCACTTTACTCCACATTCTGTTAGGGACCAAATCTTCAATCCATTTGATGTGCCCGTAATCTGCAGCCTTAGTCTTCGTCACTGAAGTTTGCAATATTTTTATCTTGAATACCCCAAACTTAATACTCTAGGTCGTTGTTGATGAAGTGATCAAAAGGTATGACATGACGACCTCGAGAATTAGGTATCAATGGTAGTGGCTTCGCAAATCATGTGGATATTGCTGACCTTCAGGTACTTGTTCCATCTAATTGATCATTGTTGCCTTTGTATACTTCTTCCAAAGAGGTATTCGAGCTCCACCAGAACACTTAAGCATGAACCTTTACATCATCTCAAATGTTAGACCAGGTTGGTTTGAGGGGGGGGGGGGGGGGGGGTTAATAGTTTCTAGAGTTAAAGTATCAACCTAAAGCCGGTTCATCACAAATGCTTGAGAAGTCAAGGGGAGTGGCCCATCACCATTAAAGGAAAAAAAAAAAAAAATATTCTCATGGAGTCATCGCTTCTGGCAATAAGCTTAGCCAAGGTTAAACAGTCCATGAGCATCAAGCAAAGTCTTTGTTCCAATCACGATCAGGAGAAGGAAGTTTAGATAGTCTCTGAAATAAATCCAGGGAACTAAAGGGTTTTCTTCATTAGGTTGATCTCATGTAACCCCCCTTCCCACCCCCTTTGTTTTTATTTTTTTATTTTTATTTTTTCAATCTCCTGATGTACGGGTTCTTCCAAATCTTTGGTAGTGTGCATTGGCTCCTCTATTTGAGCAGATTCGCCAGTAGTCTTATGTTGAGATTTGGACCCTTCATATGACTTGCCAGATGTCTTGGATGTCTTTTCCTTTGGTGCACTAGTTGACTCTGGTTCTTTTCCAACTCGTCTTCTCTTGGACCCCTGGTTTGATCTAGTAGAGGGTTCTTTGTCTTTATCCTCATCATCTCTACGTCTTTTAAATGAGACAGTATCACCATAAGTGTTAAGAATGAGCTTGTCACTTTCGTAAGCGTCAACCAATGCTTTGTAGAGATTTTTTTGTTCATCAAATATGTGGATCAACTTATTTCTTTCCATCTTGTCTATGAGAATCTTCTTCAGCTCTAATTCAGATAGGTTGGCAGCTATAGCAAGAGATGTCTTGGATTCAATGGATGAACGAGTCATAACCTCAGCTTTGAGTTGTTCATTTACCGTCTTTTCATATTTTGCAAAATCTTGGAGACTTGTGCCTTAACTTGTTCTTGATGTCCTTCGATTATTTTCTTTATTTGTCCATCAAGTTTTTGAGAAAGTCTTCTTTTCGGCTTGAGCTTTCATCTCTGATTCCTGTTTTGAATGCAATTGAATACTGTTTTGACAGCTTCATTCATCTAGTTTGCAAGTACGCATCAATAGAATGCAGGCATGGAAAACTGCTTTAGCAAATTGGTTTGTTTGCTTAAACTCAGAGAATTCGGTTTCCAAGGTTTTCAGTCTATGGTCAAACCCGAATAAAGAGCCAAAGTTGGGAAGATCTTGTAGTGAGGAGCTTAGAAAAGTTGTTGGTGTGGGTACTGGTGTTTGTTGCAGATGTGATTAAGAGGATGAGTGGGTGGTGAGGAAGAGTTGTTGCAGACAAAGAGTGCTCCTCAATATTGGTGAACAGAACAACCTACCGAGTTAAGTTTGCCTCAGTGTTAAGAGTAAATATTGAGTCAATACCTGTATCTAGACTGGGGTTGAGCATGTTAGAAACGAAGCCAGATGACATAGAAGAACTCTACTGTTGTCCTTCAGGATTGACCAGAGCAGTGATTATCACATGAGTATCTTCTGTTACTTGAGTTCCTTAAACATTAGGTAGTGGAGCATCTGTCATTTCTGTGTCTTTTCCCTCCAGATTAACGTTCACGTCCCTGTATAACTCATTTGCTTCATCCTCTTCATAGGTCGCCTCTTCATCCATCTCCTATTCCTCAATATTTACACCTTCAACTTCTTCATCACTATCTTCATTACTTTCATCATCACTTTCTTCTTCATTAATTTCATCATCTTATCTTGCTTCATTATCATGAGTGGAAAGCTTAGGGTAAACAAAGTCATCACCATCGTTATCTGAATCAGTTTGCTCATCATCATCATCTGGATTTTCATCATCTTGATTATCAGCATCGTCATCTTCATCTTTGTCCATGTCATCATCATCATCTTCACTCACATTAACTTCATCATCATCGTCTTCTTCACTTGACTTCCAAGATATTTGCTCATCATCAGATTCATAAGTCAGTACATCGAGAACCCCCGGTATGGTACCAGTTCCTTCATCTGCACCTGACCCGCTGGCGTGAGAGCTGTGAGTTTGTATTAGGCTTATTTTTGTTGCTAGCTTTATTTGTTCGGCTTCTGTTAAAGCAACCTCAGATAGCACTGTTAGACCTTTAGCTTTAGATGTCTTTGTAGGTTGCTTCTTCTTTGTAGTTTTAGCCGCCTTTGCAGAAGTCTTGAGTCTTTTGCCTTTAGTTGGAAGAGTCTTTGACATGTCAGATCCAACTTGCTTTTTCTTGACCCATGCTTTTGTCTTTGGAGGTTCAGCACCTAAGCAATGCAAAGTACTCTTGGTAGGATTCTTAGGTTTCTGATGTCTTCATTCGTCAATTCATTAGGTAAAATGGCACCATACAGTTGTGTACCCTCATGCCTGGAGACAAACTTTATCATGGTAAACATGTAATCATCCCTGCATAGATCCAATTTGTACACTGTTTCGTCTAGTAATTGATGATCCATAGTCATGAAGAATATTGACGATGACTTAGGAGAAGCCGAGGGTAAACAATCTCATTAATCTTCGTGACATTCTTGTTCTCTACTTGATAAATGAAATCTTCCCACGGAAGGTAGGCATAGTCTACGTTCTTCTTATGGTACATGCCCTCAGAGGATTTAAGCTTGAGATAGTCGAAGATTGTCATATCCGATACTTTTTCCCCTCAGACATTTGTTGATAACCGCAGCAAATGATCTCCAAGGTTGATGCAACTTGTTGACATTGACATCGGTGATCATTTTAATCTCACCACTATGACCAAGATCTCTTAGAAATATGAGAATTGCCTCTTCAAAGGGTAGTTCCTCGAATTGCTGATTAGGGAGTTTAGGGCATATTTGAAACATTTCTCTAAAGTACTCAAGATTCACAATATGTTTCTTATTGTTCATCTTGAAACGAACTGAGTGATGATGAACTGTAGCAGTGACCCAAAACTCTTACATGTAAATTTCTGGAACATCCGCTGTGATTTGGAATGCCTTGCAGAAGGGAGTGAGTTTCAAAACATCATAGACCACTTGAAGAGCTGCTTCTTTAGACTTGAGTTCTGAGCTTAGTCGAAAATTACTTTTGCCAATCTTGAGTTGGTTGGTAGGAGCAACTAAAGCGTCATCCAATGCAATTTGTTCAGCTCTGGTGATGTCCATGGTTCTGCTTAAGAAATAATCAATACAGTTTTTACATAAAACCAAGTTTATATATAACTATATAGACCTTTTATGTGCACACTTTATTATGATTTGCAAATTAGGACCTTGAGACTTTTAGCACTTGTAAAGATGTATTCCTCTGAATGGAAACTTAGATAGACTTATTTACTTAAGGGATTAAGGCAACTTCTATTCTAACTAGTAGAGAATTTAGATATCCTAAGTCGTTTATTAGTTAACCTTGATATTACCTTGTTTTTAAGCCTATTTTAACTCAATTAGATAGCTTAATTAACCAATTTTAATTAGCCTACTAATTTATACTTTGCCATCAAATTAGAATTTTGATCTTAAGTGTTTTTGGTCTAAATCTATTGGATTGGTTTGTTAAAGATTTCACTAGATCAGTTGTTAAAACATTCACTAGATCGGGTCCTTAAAAAGAATGACTAGATCGGCTCCAAAAGGATTTTGACTAGATCAGTTTCCAAAGGAGATTGACTAGATCGGTTCCAAAAGGAATTGATTAGTTCAGTTCCCACATAAGATTGACTAGATCGGTTCCTACAGAAAATTGACTAGATTGGCTCCTTAAGGGACTGACTAGTTCGGTTCCCACATAAGATTGACTAGATCGGTTCCTTAATGGATTTGACTAGATCGGTTCCTTAAGGGACAGACTAGATCGGTTCCTGAAGTATCTTGACTAGATCAGTTCTTTATGGGACTTTGACTCGTTCGGTTCCAAAGGGTTTGATTAGATCAGTTCCCAAAGAAAATAACTAGATCGGTTCCCAAGGATATTGACTAGATCGGTTCCCAAAAAGAAAAACGACTAGATCGATTTCTCATATAACTTCATAAACATGATTTTTTTCATGAGTTAATAATTTATATCAGTTTTAACTATTTTAGTAACATTTATAAACACTTTTAAACATGGACACAGTGTATAAGCAACAACGAATAGGTCACACACAATCAAATCGAACAAGAACATGAATTGTTCATCAAGGTTATACTATGTATATCATCTTATAGATCTTCAAACTTTACTCAAGAAGGATGAATCAACAATCTTCCCCATGATAACCACAACAAAAAACCTTCTACCCTCAAAACCCACAATGACGGCATATAAAATCATCCATAACTAATTCATATGATAACAAAACATAAAACTGAGTTCCATGAGTGCTAATGACACCTAAACAAACTAAACGCCTCAATCAATTTAAGGTTTTACAAAGTTTTTGATTTTGAGGAACCCTAAATCAATTTTTAGGGTTTTCAACATCAAATCATTGTTAAATATCTTAATACTTTGAGATTGATTGTTTAATATGGAGGAAGACCACATTTCTTTTATACCTTAATGCACGAGATCAACTAGAAATAGAAGCTTGGAGAATGGCGATCGTTTGTGGGGTGAGTGGGAGGAAAAATATGTTAAGTGTGTGTTTGTGTGTACAGGGAACGAGGAGGGTGGGATGGGGCATAGGGTATTTTTTATTGTTTTTACTTATTTGACCCTTGTAGTTATAAAAAAAATTCATTTTGCATATTTAAGTTTTATAAGGCATAGATAAGTTAAACAATTAGCACAAAGAGTCCCTAATGTTTTTATACTATCATACCTATAGACTTAATTTTTGCAAAATTACACCCTAAAGGCTTAAACACATAACATATAAGGCAAACATAAGCTAGAATGATATTCTGTTATTATTTAAAAACCTTTTTCCTTTTAAACACGTTTTCATTATGAAGAAGATATTTGACATTTTCTCCCCCTCAAACAATGACCCGTTTTCTATTTAAAGAGTTGTAGTCGTTGTTTGAGAGGTCAAATGTCTTTGAAAAAAACATTTTCTGATGAAGCAATGTGATATTTATGAAAAACAAACACCAAAATAAGATTTCTCTTATTTTAACACATAGGCGCACTAACACGTACACTTATGGAAATATAGGAATCACGGGTTGTGTTTCAAAGTAAACACAAGCCTGTACATGGTCATAAAGTAGACTATGCCCGAGAATAAATTCCCGTTGAGAGGTCAAGTTTTCTTTCTAAAATACTTACCTTTAAGATGATGACTGGGTTGCTATCTGAAATAATAGCAAGCCATTTGGCATGTTTTGAAAACATTTGAAACTTCTGCTCGAACTGCATTTACAGCCTTATATCATTATTGAATGACATTTCTAAGACCGTAAATGTTATCGATTTTCAAAAGACATGCCATTATTATTTCTTTTTATATTTTTCTCATTTTTTAATTTTTTCTTTGGTTTTAAAGATTTTATATTTTTGTATTTTGATTTTATAAAAGTTTTCTAAAAATAAAAATCTTTTTGGTTTTTATGATTTTTAATATATACATATTATACAGGATATATGAATAGGTACCACCACTATTCTTCAACTTCATCCGCCAATTGTTTTAGAGTCTCCGGCGTAAAACTTCGCATACCCAGCTTGTTGATCAGAAACTCAATTCTTTCTCTTGCAAGAGGTTTAGTGAAGATGTCCGCCAGCTGATACTCCGTATTGACAAAATAAAGTTCGATCACCCCATTCTCAACATGCTCCTTGATAAAGTGAAATCTGATGTCTATATGCTTCGACCTGGAATGTTGAACATTGTTGCAGCATAAGGCAATAGCGCTTTTGTTATCACAGTACACTCTAAAATTTTATTAATCCAAGGCCATATACGGAATAAGCTGTGATCTCATCCAAATAAAATTTAGCAACAACAGCCAAACCATACAAATATTCAGGCTTCTGTACTGGATATCGCATTGCTTTTCTGCCTTTTTGATGACCAGCTAACAAGTCTATCTCCTAGAAACTGCATACTACCAGATGTGCTACGGCATGTATCTTGACAACCAGCATGATCTGCATCTGCAAATGCTGTTAGAGCAATTGAAGAATCCTTTGGATACCATAGTCCCCGATTGACGGTTCCTCTTAGATATCAAAAGATCCTTTTGACCGCATGTAAGTGCTTTTCGGTAGGTCGTGCCTGATACCGGGCACACATGCATATAGCAAATTGTAGGTCAGGTCTACTGGCTGTAAGATAAAGGAGGGTGCCAATCATACCACGATAATGTGACGGATCAACTATTTTCCCTTCTTTATCCTCATCCAGTTTAGATTTCTCCACCATGGGAGTATCCACTAGGTCACAATAGTTAAAACCGTATTTCTTTAAAGATTCAAGGGCATATTTTGATTGGTTAATAAAGATGCCTCTAGGATTTTGAGAAATCTGTAGTCCTAAGAAAAATGAGATTTTGCCCATCATTGACATCTTAAATTTGGAACACATGATTTTAGCGAATAGGTCACAAAGTTCAGGTGTAAAGCACAAAGTAACAAATCATCGACATATATTATACCATAAGTAATTCCTTTGCCTCCCTAGCAGATGAACAGGAGTAGGATCCACTGACCTAATGACGGTATTTTAGGATAGCAGGAATGAAGACAACATATCATACCACGCGTGTAGAGCTTGTTTCAACCCATAAAGAGATTTCTTTAGCTTGTACGCATGATTGGGGTTATCTGGATCCACAAACTCATCCGGCTAGCTAACATAAACCTCTTCCCGTAGATTACCATTCAGAAATACAGTCTTCACATCCATTTGGTAGACGACCATGTTCATGTGAGCGGCAAACGCAAGAAAAATCCTTATAGCCTCTAATCTTGCAACCGGAGCAAAAGACTCTTCAAAATCAATTCCCTCTTCTTGACGGTAACCACGAGCCACTAACCGAGCTTTGTTCTTTAGAATACCTCCCAGTTCGTCTAGCTTCACTTTGTAGATCCACTTCAAAGTAATAACCATAACTTTATCTGGTCGGGGTACGAACTCCTATACTCCAAGGCGTTCGAACTCATTAAGCTCTTCTTGCATTGCTTCGATCCAGCAGGATTGAGTCAAAGCATCTTTATACGTCTTGGGTTCAACAGCAGTGAGGAAAGCATCGTAGTAACAGAAAAGAGCTTGCTCGTATAATTGCAGCCTTATGGAAACTGGTCTATCGAGTTCACTGATTTTATTTTCAAGTGGATGATCCTTAGTCCATTCGCTATTGTGTTTAGAAATTTGGTGATCGGGATGTACAATTGTGTGACTAATATCCAATGATGAAGATTGATCAGAAGGAACTTCTGGAATTGGGATACTAAAGTACGGATCATTATCCATATGTGCAACTTCAATATCATTATAGTCTTCTTCAACATCATTAGGAATGACGGGAGGTTGAGTTTCGGGTGTTGTTTGAGAGTTACTTGGTGATAGTGCATCTTGGTCAACATTTGTTGAAGAAGGTAAACCGGTTGATACAACAAGAACTGGAGCTTCTACTTTATGAATTGGAGCAACGACTTTAGGGGATGGGTAATCAACAATGGGTGGAGGAGTGAGTAATTCATTAAACAGCGGTTGAAACAAAAGATCCCAATCACCTCTCGAAGGTGGTACAAAAGGTGTTGAAGGAGGAGGGTTTGGCACGAGTCCTGAACTGATTGTTGCAAGAGTCATTTCATGAAGTGCGGGTCATGGACTGCTGTGTTCAGAAGCCATTGCAGTCAGCTCATCAAAATCTACATGAATTGTCTCAATGGTTCATCTGGTACGTTGGTTGTAAATTCGAAATGCTTTCTTTGTGGGTGCATAACCGATGAAAATACCAATATCAGCTTTTGGTTGTAACTTACCCAAGTTCTCACTATCATTTGTCGGATAGCAGAGTGCACCAAATACATGGAAAATTGATAAGTCAGGAGGTTTGTCATGTAAAAGCTCATATGGTGTTTTGCCGTGACGAAGACGTACGCTGGAATGATTTTGGGTGTAACATGCGGTAGCAACTGCTTCTGCCCATAAAAATAATGGAGATTTTGCATAAATCAACATTGTGCGGACAGCTTCAATTAGCGTATGATTCCGTCTTTTAACGACACTATTTTGCTGCGGAGAGCGAGCAACAGATGTTTCATGAGAAAGATTCCCCAACTTTCTCATAATATTCACGCAAAGTTTGATTAACAAATTTAGTTCAATTATCTGTTCTGATGCGTCGGATAGGTACTTTAAGTCGCACATAGATCATCTTAAGAAACTTGATTATGAAATCTGGAGCTTCATCTTTTGACCTTAAGCACTTAACCCATGTAAATTGAGAGTAATCATCAACAATTACGAGGATGTACTTCTTTCCATTAACACTTGCGACACGCATTAGTCCACAAAGATCCTTGTGCAAAAGATAGAGTTTTTCTTGGTTGGTGTCTTTAGATTTAGGTTTGTGAGGTTTCTTCTTGCTTTTCCCCATTACATAAGCAGAACACGGATGGTCCTTTTCAAATTTTAGCTTAGGGAGACCTCGAACAAGACCGTGTCTAGCTAAATTGTTGATTGCACCAAAGTTCAGATGAGACAGACGTCGATGCCGTATCCAGGACTTAGTCTTTGAGGCTTTTGACAAGAGACATATAGGAGATGACGTCATCATATCTCCAAGAGACATAGTATACAGATTGTTGCCTCGAGATCTAGTTAATAGATCAACACCTTCTAAATTTAGAATAAAGCAGGTGTGTTGACGAAAAGCAACTTTAAGGTTCGAATCACAAAATTGCCCAACGGAGAATAAGTTGTGTCCAAGTCCTTCCACATAGTAAACCCTTGAGATCATAACATTCCTAATCTGATAATCACCATATCCCAATATCTTTGCCACGTGATCATTTCCGAATTTGACTGTACCCAAAAATTTATTGACGAAATTGGTGAGCTGAGAGCGATCTCTGGTCATATGCTTGGAGCAGTCGGAGTCCAAATACCAAAGAACAATTTGAATGACCTGCAGTCATTATTGAGATAAGAATGAACATCGAACTATGGATCCCAAAGATGTGATTGGGTTCCATTTGTTAGCAGATACAGATTTAAGAACCTTAGATTTGCTATTAGAACAATAGTTTTAATGATTTCCTAGGTTTCCTTGATAAACCAATGGTAACACCAGGCCTTAGGTGTATCCAAATTTGTCTAGAGCAGTTAGGTTTCCTAAGGGGTACTTTAGTAGTTGTGGTAATCCTAGTTAAAGTGCACGCATTTCCTACTATAGTTGATACGGTCCGACCAGATAGGTCTCCATATGTAGCCACAATATTTGTAAACATCCTTTTCTGTTGTTTCTAAACCTTATCTCTTTGAACTTTTCTTAACAGATTTAGATTTTTTCACGACATTCATCATTATTGATGAAAAATCAAATAACACACAAATATGATTATCATAAAGCAAGCAACAATTACACTTAACACATATAAGTTCAGATTCCGCATTAAGCTTAGAATGTTGCACATGAACAGTTCCTTTAGGTTGAATAACACAATGTTTATTTTTCAAACTAGATTTAACTTTCCTAGGGTGGGCTTCTACTTTATTCTTCTGAATACTACTTGGTGTTTTCCAAATCTTATCTTTCTTTGTATTGCCTGGGAGCTATGATCTGCTAGCACTAGTAGACAGTTTTACTCCTGTAGAAGACAACATAGGTTTATTAGAAACTAGTTTGATGTAAGAGGCTGTTTATGTGATTGTGTTTCCTGATAAGTACGCGCTCAGTGAATCCTCACTTGATTGTCCTGTTCTTTGGGGTCACAGCCACTAATTTTCCATCAGTGTTCTTTTGATCGAATACGCGTTGGTTTAATCGAGTCATAAAGTTTCTTATAGGTCTGTTTCAAATGCTCATTCTCAGCAATAAGCTTCGACACCCTATGATCCAATTCAATATTTATTGTTTCAATCTCTTCTAAATCTTTTTTAATCTTATCCCTCATTTATTTTTCCACTAGAGGATTTAATTCTCTCTTTCAACTTCTTATGATCGTGTCCCTTCTCTTGGGACTGAGCTTTCAATTCATTTAAATCAAACAATTGACAAAACTTGGAGCCCTTTGATTAGAAAATGATTGTCCCTTGAAAAAATTCCTTATTAAGTTGAGTATCAACTTCCTAAAGAGATGCAATGTTTTTCAAGAGTGGTAAAACTTTAGAACAGTTTATCGTAAATCTCTTTTTCAATGAAATCCTTTTTGTTGAGAAGCTCAGTCTCAAGTTTCAGACACTTTTCACATTCATGCACATTCACAGAGACATTATCCACAGAAGAATTCATAATTATGTTCACAATATCTTTTGTTAATCGACTTGTTCCAAGAGTCCATCGTTAGTGATCAAAACTTGATTCATTTTCACTTCAAAAATTTTTGAATCAACCACGATGTTGTTTTCCCACAGCCTGTTTCTAATAGATGAAAGAAATTTTGGAGCTTTAGAAATTCATCAATCAAATATTGATTGAATGTATTAAAAAATTCCTTCAGACACTTATACAAATGGAATAATTCATCCCCTACAACAAGCTTTGTATGCACAAACCCCCATGAGCCCTCAGTGATGGTTGTGGTATGGTTCTTTCTTTGACAACCACGCCAAAACCAGCAAGATGGTATTTATGTTTCTTCAAACTCGTATTAACCATGCTGACTTTAGGAAGTTCTTTTGGAACCTCAACTTTGGTGGGTCTACTAGAAAGAGCAGGTTCTAGAGAATTTACATAATTATAAGACCAAAAGGCTTATTCAGCAGATAATTCAGTTTGTGGAACAAATCGTTTTTCAAAATCTTGAGAAAGTTGATTAAGGATAGCATAATCGACTGGTGTAGTATTAACTTTCTTTTCTAACATCATAGGATCTTGTTTGTTTTTAAAAGCATTTTGAACGACTCACTTCAACAAGCAATAGGTCTCTTCGGAGTCAGGAATCACAATAGTACTCTGTAACAGCTGAGCTTTCTTGCAGAAAAGAAGGATTTTGAAAACCTAGAGCTTGTTTAGTGGTATGATCATAGAAAAACTGAGGTTTCGTCAACATATGAACAGTTTGTGCAGATTTGTCTCTTTTAAAAACAATATTATCTAGTTGTTTGATCTTTTTTTCTAACGCAGTCTCTCTATCGATGTTCCTAGAGTTCTCTTTCTAAAAACATTTTTTCAAAAGAGAAACTGTTTTGCATAAAGATTCCTTTCTTTTTAAATGTTCAGAAAAGTATGTTTAAGACGATCAATCCTCTACAGACTGTGCACCTTGAATCTGAAACGTTATTATTACACCTTAAATAAACATATATGTCCTTCTTTCAAAACTTTAACTTGTACCTATATCTTTAAAGATCAACAGTTTAAAGTATCATTGATAACTCTTATTTTCTAGATTTTAATCTTAGAACAATTAAACTACTTGGGTTTGTAGTTGTTCAATCATAATATAATATCAGCTGCATCTTGTTATGCATAGGAGTTAGAATTCTGAACATCTGCCTATTGTGATTCAATCACATACTGAGAATAAGGAATGAAATTGCTATCACTGGTTATTTCAGTCTAGGTGGTTCATAACTTTAACGATCATAAGACGCATCACGTTCACCTCTTGATAAAATCATAATATTTGTCCCATTAATCATAATTGTGTACCTCAGCAAGAGCATCTGAACCATAATATGAATAAATTCTCTATGAGAGAAAACTTTGTAGTGTGAGTCATCACAATCAGAGTCATATGCATCCAAATCATCAGCTTGATAAGCAGCATTGTGAGTAATGACAGTCTGTGTGGCTTGAGCCTCTGGAATTCCTAGATCTGCCAAAAATGCTAGTTCCTCCTCATGTAGAATTTGACCACTTGCTTGAGCTTGTACCAGCAACACTTTATCCTTAAACCATGAATCATCCCGTTTCCTCTTTGGTTTAGTGCACTGTTTGGACATGTGTCCTTCCCCTTTATAGTTGTAACAAATAACAGTCCTTTGTTTCCCAAAATTGCTTTCACTTGCTCCTGGAGTGTAAGTCCTTGAAGTACCCGCAGCTAAAGAAGTTTTGTCTCCGCTGAATTTGTTGTAAAGGTTTACTCTTACAGTTAATACCATGGATAGCTGTTTCCTAGGGTGATGACGATTTCCTTAGCTGGTATTGGTAGTGGGATACGGGAAGTGAACAAACAGCATCAAGAAAGACGAGCATGTGATTGATGGTCATCAATGGGAATCATCACCTTTCTGGAACACTAGAACAATTAGACCTGAGTCTGTCGAGGAAAATTCAGGTTTGTTGTTAACTATGGGAGCATATTCCGATTGAGGATGGATAGGGAGTGGAGATAAACTTGAGGTCTAGAACTGAATGATCAATAATCATTAGATGTAAAGTGATTGAGAGAGGTAATGATGATTGATGGAGTTTGAGTATTGTTGAGACTGATAAGTGATCCCATACTTTGAGACTAGATATGTGAACTTGTTGTTGAAATTAAGTGTTTTGGTAAGAGTTTTGATGAGTTTGATAAGGAGACTGGGTCATCTGATGGGTTGCAACCAAAGCAAGCGGATCTGAGTTGCGTTCATGCATTAAACGAACCTCATTTGCATGAAATTCATGTTGTCCCAAGTAAGCATGAAGCTGATCAACGTTAGTTGTATGCAAATCCCGAAACAGTTTGACATCTAACACACATGTGCTCCACTCATGAGGAAGATTGTTTTTCAAAAACTTGGTGTTCACTTGAAATTGTTCCAGTTTTATATTGTAGATGTTCATGTCATTGAGTAGCAATGAAAATCTCAAGTAGAACTCACGTAGTGTTTCCCCTTTCTTATAAGCAAACTTATCGAATTCATCATAAAGCTTACACTCTCTTTCTTGTTTCGTCAATGAAGTTCCTTGCATGAGAAGTTGAATTCTTGCCCAAAGTTCCTTGGAGACTTTATGATTGCTAACCAATGCATAGACCTCAGGTGGTAGTCCTTGGAGAATGATATTTGTTGCCTTGATATCACAATCAGCTTGAATTGCTTCCATAGCAGATAACTCAGAATATTTCTTTGGTCTTGTCACTCTATTTTCTTCAATTGAAGGCCATATGAGTGGACCATTTTCAACGGATTTAAGAATCATTCTTCCATGTTGTCTATTCATCATATATAGCTCCATTCTGCTTTTCCAAAAATCATACATATCTTTTGTCCAACATGGGTGGACGATTGTCAGCACCCGAAAGAATTGCTTTGTCAGCAAGAGTCGTCATTGATAAATTTGTATGTTAAAAGATTATTGTCGGATCGAACAGTGGTAGAAAGAAATTGTGTTTGATTAATGTGTCTTTTAAGCATTTGAATTCTTGAAACTACACGAGATTTTACAATTCTTGACAAAACCGGGAAAACAAGTTAATGTTTTACGGGATTTTATAAGTCAAAGAGATAAACCGTATAATTTAGAAATTTGAGTTGTTCGGTTTTGATTAAACTTGACTAGTTAGGTTCACATTGAAATTAACTAGATCGGTTCACACTACAGTTAACTAGATCGGTTCACACTGTAACAAACTAGATCGGTTCACACTGTAACAACTAGATCGGTTCACACTGTAGTCAACTAGATCGGTTCACTCTGTAACAAACTAGTTCTGTTCACACTGTGGAAGACTAGATCGGTTTACACTAGAATTTTACTAGATCAGTTCACACTGTATTATACTAGTTCAGTTCACACTGGAAATACACTAGTTCGGTTGTAACTGAAACTCACTAGATTGGTTAACATTATAAAAACTAGATCGGTTATATCACGAAACCCACTTTTTCAAAACTCAAAAGACACGTTTTTGACGATTGTTTTCTGAAAATTTTTGTACCAAAAGTGCTACTAAGCCTGTAGGGACAAGAAAAATGACAATTTTAAGGTTTTTAAGCCGAAAAAATTAAAATCAAGATTTTGACCTTTATAAAGCTAATGAACTCAAATGACACAAAATAAGAGATTTTTCTATGAATCTAAGCACACACACCTATATCCAAGGATACTAGATCAACGCTACCTATGTAGATGATCTTTTAGTATGGAATTTAAGCTTAGAAAACTAATAAAAATAAAAGAAAATGAGCACCTTTTTGTAGAAAAACACACGAACCAAAACAAGCACAATATCTAAACACACCACTTCATTGCTCTTGATACCAATTGAAGAGTAATCTAATAACATACTAGATGAGAGGGAAAGAGATTGTTTTAGTGAGAGAAAGGGTTGGATGAACACTTAGAGAGAGAAAGTACATATATTAATATGTGTAAAAATGAGCAATCAACCACCTCTCCAAGGCATGGAGAGGTGTTTATATACTTACAATGGATGGTGGGCTTGGGCTTGCATGTGTTTATACATGGGCCTTTAGCTAACTAACTATGTAAGTTTCTAAAAATTACTTAACGAGCTAACGACAATTATCTATGGAAGCGACTGACACTTTCCTAGGAATTTCGTATTCCCAACACTATCTTTTGATTACTACTTGATGTGGTGTGACTGTTGTTATGATTGATTTATCATTGTACCATGTTATGAGTATATCATGTTATGAATGCTTATCAAGTTGTATTCTATGTGACGTGACAGAATCATGCCTCCAAAGTCCGCACCTTTGACTCAAAGGAGACCAATGATTGTTGGATGATGGGATAATGATTTGTATAATTTTCCAAAACTAGCCCCTCACACCCCTTTTTAAAAACAACCCGCTCCCCTCATTTTTTGTTCAGTTAGTAGTTAGTTTTTTATTTTTTTATTTTTTAGTTTTTAGCTTAATTTAGATTTGTATTAGCTTATTTCACTTTTTCTACTTATTGTACCTAGCTTATTTCGATTTTATATAAGCAGCTTATTGTAATTTGTAGTAATGAAATGAAGTTGGTGATTAGATTATATTTACTTGAGGCTAATTTTTTTTTCTTCGATTTCGAGCGTTGTGATATTAAGCTTTTCATAAGCTTATTTCTGGCTTATTACTTGTTTCATTCGGATAAGCTTATGGCTTATCCGGAGAGGGTATTGTTGGTTTAGTTTATTGTTTCATCTCTTTTTCTTTTCTTCTTCTCTTCTTAGCTTATTTGCGGAATAAGCCGTTTAGGGGTTGTTTCAGAAAGCTTATTTTCATATGTCGATTAAGCTACTTAATAGCTTAGTCGATCATGGGATCAAGCTTATACCATCAAAACTTATTCGTTTTTTTTGTTAGTCGGTTTAATCGAAAATAGCCTATTAGTAGTTTATTAAAATTAGTTTCTTTAGCATAATAATTATTATAGCTTATTTTTCCTTTAAATATAGTTTTTTGTTTGCTTATAAATCTTCAAAACTGGTTTCATTTACTTTAAGGCGTTTCTTGGTCCTAACTCGAAAATATTTTGTGTGTTTCGTTTATGTTGGGAATCGAAATGGTAATAAATATTTACTATTAGGTTGCTTTTGGTTTGTAGAATTTAACTATTTGGGTTTCAGGTTAAATTCTTACTTAGGCTTACATTTGAATTGTTGTTAGTCTACTATTTACGAAGGTTCATGTTTGAATTGGATTAGGCCAGTTATATTGATTCCTTGTTAAGTAAACAGAATGATTGGGATATAAATTGTGTTAACATTTTGAATTGTTTTGTTTGTGAACTTTGGTATACGTTCAACTCATGAGGCGCGGAGCTTAAGGGTTTATTTAGCTAGACCGAATTTGACTATTTGCTTTAGCTAAATAAATCGGGTGGTTTTCGTTTATTTGCGGGTCCTTCAATTCGGTTCAATTTTCTATCTTTTTTCAATACTTTAAGTAGATTTAACTTATCGTTTTATAATATGTTTGCCTATTTGATTTTTGCCATGCTTAGTGTAGACTTATTTTTATCCTTTGTTATAACGTTTGCCATGTTTAGTTAGTTGATTTATTTACTCATTTAGTGTTAGAAATTAGTGCGAATTTAAAATACGATTAGAGATTATCAATTTGCGCATTTATTTAGATTAATGTTTTTTTTAAAAAAATAAAAATAAATAAATTATAAAAAAAATAAAATAATTTCTTTTAATGTAGGATTTATTTTTAAAAGTTTGCAATTTTAAAATTGAATTTATTATGCTTGCTTATTTGTCTCGTTTTAAATACTCATTTTTGTTTAAAGCTTTACATGTTTAATTGTTTTTATTACTTTACTCGTTTTTATGATCTCTATTACCATTATAGCTTATGTCAAGTGGATTTAGGAACAAATCAAAATCATTTTAGACAATTTAAAAACGCGCGATCACGGACTTAGATTTTCAATTCACCACTTCGTCGAGGGAAAACGACCCGGGAGGTTTTTGAGACAACTTTGGTTAAAAGTTTGTTTCTTAAATCCGACGGAAAATACTATCTATACTATTATTGATTATCTTCCTTATTATTACGTATTTATATATTATATATATTCATATGTGTTGAAAAGGAGCGGATCGGTTTTTGGCGCCGTTGCCGGGGAAGTCTTTTACTTTGTGTTACGATTATGAGTTCGTTCGCAAGTTTAGTGTTTTGAAGATCCTGTCCTCGTGAAGTTCCATATTAGGTTTTTCCTATTAGTTTGTGAATATGTGTTTATTTTGCTTCTTATTTTATCAATTTAAAAAAAATAATACAATAAATAGTTTTTTTTATTATTTTTTTCCATGTTATTTTCTTTATAATTAAAAAATTTTAAAAATACCAAAAATATTTTCTTTGTTATTTTTATTTCTTTTCTTATGTATTATTTTCAAAATCTAAAAATATTCTCCTTTACCTTCTTATCCATTTAATTCTTTTCTTAATCCTCTATATTGTTTAATTCTTATGGGTTTCCTTTAAACTATGTTTAATACCCTTTACGCGATTAAAGAATGTCGTCTTGTGAGCTTTGTACACTAGTAAGGTGGTTGGTCAAACTGGGAGTCTTGAAGTACATGGATTTTGTTCCCGTATCTGGACTCGTCTCAATGACCCCTCCTTAATTGCACAACTTGTGAAAACCGGTTGATTGTTAATTATTATCTTGTGCTTTTGTGCGAAAAGTGTTTGAAAATGAAGTTGGTATACTATTCATGATGAAATGATATTCTAAAACACTTCCGGGTCATCCAATCAACAACACTAAACGTGTTTGTGCACTCAAGAGCCATTCGTCTTCAATCAAGACCCCGCTGTGAAAATTCGTCGCAAAGTCTCTACAAATTAAACACAATTGTTGTTACAAGTGTTGGTGATTCGTTGATGATTTCTTATGTTTACGTGTACTTGCTAGTCTTGTGGGAAAAAAAATAAATCGGTGCTCATATTGTTATAATTGTCCACCGCATAAGCTCCGATTATCTCTATTCAGAAACAATGCATATCAAACCATTAATGTGCTCCAACAGACTTTACCAAGTGGTTTATCCGGACATGCAATTTGAATTGAGAATCATCACTTATTGATTCCAACCTAATTTTGTTGATGATTCTTCCTAATCGTTTTTCAACCACCTTCTACATCCTACTATGTTATTCTGTGATTTTTGCTGGGAACAATCTCGTTGCGGCCACTATTGTATTCATCAAAGTTATGTTTATCTATCGTATATGTTTCAATCAAAACTTTGATTATTTTCCACAAACTTCACCGAGTTTTCCACAACAATATTCTTGTTGTGAAGATTGTGGGGGTCCTCATAAAACTTACCAATGTCAACCAATGTCAACCAATGAATGAAGACTATTATCATGAGCAAATTTTTTCCTATGATTATAATTCTTTTGGTTTGGACCAATTTCAACCCCCGCAATATACCGTCAATCATCCAATCTTCAATGCTCAAAATGACCTTCTCAATTCTCAAAATAAGCTTATGGAACAAATGACAACCTTACATGATTTGGTTGGTCAAGTTATAGGAAGAAGAAAAGCGAATTGCGGAAGAGCAAGCGGCTAAAGATCGATATTGGAAGATTCCCATTTGCTATGATGATGACGAAGACGACACCATTGCAATCACACCCGTTTTACCAATCAAGGAACCCGATAACTCTCTAAGTATGGAGGACCTTGTCTGAATTCAAAGTGAGTCCGAGGGTATTCTCGACAAAATGTGTGATGTGCCTCTTTGTGAAAATACCACCCCTCTTAATGCTCTCAATGAACATTCTGAGATTGTTGTCAATTCCAACGATGATAATTCTTCTCTTGTGCTTTCAAGTACATCTGAGACTTCTCGATTCCAACGATGATTCTACTTCGAGTGATGACGATTCTTATGAGAACATCGATTATGTCGATGCATCACCTCCCGATGCTGAGATCGTCAGCTCAAGGGTGGTGGAGATTGTTATCCCGGAAGTTAGAGGGATTGATACGATATTTTTAACAATCTAAGGACGATATCCTTTGTGAAAAATTGTTGGAATGTTCAATCTTCTTTTTGATTACATCGAGAGCATTAAATGATAATCCGCTCCATCTTCTATTGTTTATGACCAAGCTTTCTCCAACATCTCTTACCCTTTTCTTCGGAGGAGTACTAACCCTTTGATAATTCTTTAACAGAATACTAGAAATTTCTGCTTGATTTGGATAAGGGAGAATAGTAGTGGCAGTACACTACCCGTTCTGATTATTCTCTTCCGGATATGATACGCTTTCTATTCTTGATGACGATCATATTTGAAGCAAAAGGAGTAGTGGCAGTCCACTACTCATGATGATTTTTCTAATATGATTCCGTTCATCTTTGTCCTTTGATTCAATCCATTTCCTCCTACCGATAGGAGTGGTTTTTATCATGAGGAGTTCACCGATGAACTCGCTTCACATCATATCTCCACGGAGTTGATCATTTCTGCTTTAAGATTAGCCGAGCTAGGTATCTTACTATGATGAGGTGGAGGATTATGTTCCCAACAGAGAAACCGAGTTCATGTGCTAATGTTGTACCCACCCATCCCACAATAGATACGGATTTATCTTTTAAGTGAACATCTCTTAGCTTATATTGTATGGATCTTTCTTCCATTTCTCACGTATTCCAGTTGCCTCCTCCTATCTTTTCCTGTGGGGAATGAAGATACCATTTTTGACCCCGGCTATCTCCATTTATCATTCTTTCATGCCGGTGTATCTCATCGGAGTGGAACTTTCATAAAATTCAATGTTTATCCAAACCACTTGAATGAAAGTCCGATGGATATTTTATCTTCCACTTGCTCCCCCATGGACCAATGAATTCGGGGTCGAGTCAAGCTTGTGACTCGGTTAACAAAAATAAGGCGCTTAGTGGGTGCAACCCATGCTTATCATTCTATCTTCTTTATAATAGTCGTTTAGTTGTTGTGAGGAGGCTTGCCTCCTTTCCTTTTCCAGGTCTTGTTGTTTGTTGTATTGTCCAGGATGTCCCGGATTTTTGAAGCCTCTCGTGCTCGCGGTATTTGTCCTTCGATCACAAGAGCTTCACAATCCTCAGCTTCATTTGGGAATCCCGATATCCTAATCTTATCGACTAACGTTTATCTTTAAGCATACTTCATAAACGGCTTAGGATTTACGTAGAAACCCTTCGTAAAACATTGAGGACAATGTTTCATTCTAGTATGGGGGATCTTCGATTTGATTATGCCTGCAGCCGTTGTTATCACGTAATCCCGTTTTTACCACCAAAATTTCAAAAAAAATGAAAAAATTTAAAAAATTTCAAAAATAAAATAAGTGTTTTGTCACAATTTTGACTTTCCTGCTGGGTAGAATAAGAGTAAATTTTGACTCGATCGAGCGTGTTGAGCTCTAGCTTGTTCCTTAACTTTTAGACTAAGCGTTCGCGAATATTCGCGAAGAACGAAAAATGATAGTGTTAATTATAAGTGGGATGCTAAACAAGGATTATTTGGAAATCTTAAGAGCTCATGTGTGTAATTTGTCGCTTTTTCTCCCATAAGATTCTAACCTGATTAATATACGTGCTACTTTTGGAAATTAAACTTAAATCAATAATTTTTATGTAGTATATAGCAAAAACTTTAGACTTAGTTCAAATTTATACTTGAATTTTTCAAAAAGACGTTTTCCCCAATCCCTAAAAATCTTACTATTATATATTTATTATAATATAATAAACTGTGGGTTGATAAAAGTTTGCTGTATCTTGCCGGCTCACAACCGATGTTACAGCCTTCTAAAGAAAACCCATAGTAAGAATAATTATCCGAGACTGATAAAAGTTTGCTGCATCTTGCCGGCTCACAACCGATGTTGCAGCCTTCTAAAAGGTCGAGGGTTACAAATTGCGTAAATAGTTAATATTAAGTGTGAATAAAAAAAGATCTATTTCTTTGTAAATTCAGAATATAATTTTGAACTTTGGCTCTTTATATTTTTATAAGCTATGTGCATTAAGGAAAACTGATGGAGTTTTTCGAAAACCTAAGGTCGTGAGTTCCCGCTTCTAGTTCTCTATGGGGTGTCAAAAGCCTGGTCACTTACCGCAGGGGATTGCCGAGAGGAAAGTCTCTACATGGGATGATTCTCGCCTTCAAAACTACATTATAAAAAAAATCTCGGGTGGAACGTGAATCATAGATATTACAAAATTGATCCATGGTTGAAAATTCTAAATAGCAACATAACACCTAAGATTTAAAATTGTCGGGGCAGTGAAAAGTTTACCAAATTGCAAATTTGAGTCTTGTTAGCATGTAGCTCATAATTAACAATGATTTCGTTTTAGCTTGGTTTGGGATTAAGTGAAAAGTCGGGAACGATGAATTTATCCTTTTTGGGGATTCTCGGATCGAAATGATCTCTGTGCTATTGATCCCCTCAAATTTATTAAATTAACGGAAAGTCAAAACGTTTTAGTTGATTTATTGAAAAATTGAAAAATACAAAAAGATGTGTAGGAATAGATGTATACATAAAAAAATGGTAAAAACGGGGATTTTCAAAACTTATGAGTCTTTAACTTCCTCGATGAACACTTAGCTACTTTTCCAAGTATTAGTCGAGGGTGATCGAGATTCTTAGTTTTCTAAATGCTTACTTCATGCATTGCGTGAGACACGCAATACCTTTGTATGGGGGATTTTGTATGTGTTTAATTACACATACCCTTTGCACTTAAAAACAAGTTAAAATAACCAAAAACGGGACTTAAATGCAAAAAATATGCTTTTTTGCTAATTGTGTTGTGTAGGAAAAACACGGATATCTAAGAAAAGGACGAAAACGAAGCCAAATCGCAAAAACCGGAACATAATGGAAAACGTGGAAAAGGACAAAGTCAAGTCAAGCCCTAAGTGTCAAATGTCAACCCTAAGTCAAACCCCGACAAAATCAGAAGTCATCAAGTGAAGTAAAATAAGTTTGGGACTTAAATCTGCCAAATCCTAACCTTATTTATAAAGGAAAAAATAGAAAAATTTGTGAGGATCAAAAACTGCCAAATGCCAAAGACTTAACCGCAAAAAGGGTTAAGTCTGCCAAAATTCCAAAGATTAAACCTCATGGACCATGGGTGCAATGCCACTTATAACTTCAAGGGGTGTTTCTGCCAAAACACCCCAACGATGTATAAACACAAGGTTGTAGTGGTGCATAACAAAAACCACACAACTTGAAGGACCAAACTGCCAAACACCACCAATCTTGTATTAAAAACACAAGGAGTGTGGTGCAAACAAAAAACACACCTTGAAAGGACCAACCTGCCCAAACAACAAACTCACACCCTGAAATTTAAAACACTGTATATCTTCTTCAATACCTTTCCCGCCAAATCCCACAAACTCCACAACCTGTCGTTTTCCTCCTCGTTGACCTCCCACAACCCTCCAAAACCTTCACCATCCTTAACCCCACCCCCCACATGGGTTTGCCAAGCTGGCAATCCAAATTCCCTCAAAAATTCATCAATGGTTGATATAATTCGACTTGGGCACCAAGATAAATGGAAGGGCTGGATGCTTTGTGTTTTACACGCTCAGACAACAAAACAAAGTGTTTTTGTGTCTTCAAAGGAAACACACCAAGTGAAGAAAGAGATGGACAAAAGTGCAAACCCTAGATTAGTTTTTATATTTAAGCTATTGTAAGCCCCTTGAGGCATAGTCAGTTTTTTTTAAGTTAGTTTTCAATATAATTTTCTTTTAAGTGTTTAGTACAACTTTTATGTATTTCTGTTTTAAAAAGATTAATGAAAATTCAGTTTGCTTTTAATATTATGTCCTAAGTTACTTGCATTTCTTTGATATCATATAATCCGTTTTTAACACTTTTATACAAAAATTTAAGGAAACTTTAAAAGAAGGGACAAAGCTACTGTTTGATCAAATTATGGATGAATGAGCAATTATGGAAGGCTCATTGGGTTTGCTTAGTTTAAGCTTATTTATAAGCTAATGGGTAGGTTTAGAGCTTATTAGGTTTCACTAAATCCTGTTTTGAGCAAGGATTTAAGGTACATTTTCTTTTTAAATTTTAGCTTATGGTTACTGTAGCATTGCTTATTAGCTTATTTTCAGCTTATCTATGTCTTTTGTGCTTATTTGTGTTCATTTATGCTTAAGTATGCCTTGTAGTTGATTTCATTTCATTTTCATGCAATTTGCTTAAAAACTGCCTAACATAGCTTATTTCTGTTGTAGCTTATTAGTTTCTCAAAGTGCTTATTTTCCTGTTCTTATTACCTCTTTAGTGCTTATTATTGCATGCTTGCTAGTTAACTTCAAAAATTTTGAGCTTAAAACAGTTCTTATATGTTTTAAAATCATTTTTAAAATATAAAGGGGTGTTTGGGTTAAGTATGAAAACGGGTCAAAACAGGATTTGTATGGGTTGGGGTTACATGGTTAGCTTTAGCTTAAGTGTTTAAGCTTATTTAAGTCTGTTTTTCCAAAGTTTTTTAGTCTAAAACTGTTTTTCAAGTCTTTGCAAGTATTTCCTTAGGTCTGTTGACTTTTTGAGAACTACAAGAGCTTATTTGGATAAGCTCTTGTAAACTTGAGATTTAGTTTCAAAAGGGGGTCCTTTGTGGTGTATAACTTAGCTGTCAAAAGTACTTTGAGTCATTTGATTTTTTGAGTCAAACTGTCAAAAATTTAAGTGTCATTTTTATAAAAGAAAAAGCCCTTTTGCAAGAACTAAAATCAGCATGATTTCTTTGTTTTTAGAAGCTTAGATTTTGAGCATAAGCTCACCTTAAGCCCTTTTCAATCTGTCTTAGCTTAATTTTTAATTTTGAGCTTATTTTAAGCTGTCAAATTAGCCTCCCTTTTTAGCTCAATTTCCCCTGGTGCTAAGGGGCCATTTTTAAGCATTCTTTTCTAGCTTATTTGAGAACCTCAGCATGAGTTATTGGCTTATCTTAAAAGCCAATAAGCTCTTTGTTAAGTTCTCTTTGTTTCAGACCTTAGGAAGCACTCTAGTGAGCTTATTTTTAAGCTTAAAGTAGGACTTTGACTGTTTTTTTTTCTTAGCATAGTGTAGGAATTGCTTATTTTCTTTCTAGCTTATTAGGAGCTTATTAGTTGTTGAATTCAGTCTCTTACTTGCTTATTAGGTGTGTTAGCTGCCTTAGATAGCTTATTTCCCCTTTTCCCTTAGCTTATTGAGTTTTTAAAAGCCAAATCCTATACCAACAGTACATTATCTCTTAGTTAGTCTGCTGTGGGTAATTAAGGGGATGCCGGGGGGGGGGGGAGCTCACTTTTTGGCTTATTAAGCTTATCTCAGTTGCTTATTCTTGTTCCTAGTAGATCATTTTGTTTGTGTAGTTAGTTGTGTGTGCTTATTTTCTTATTTTCTTTGCTTATTTAGTGTTAACAGCCCAATAGATTAAGCCATTTGCTTTTAAGCTTAGTTAAGCTTTTCTGTCTAGTTTAGCTTTTTCAGCTTATTCAGTTGCCACATTTTAGCTTATAGGTACTTATTTAGGTTAGTTAGATAATATTTTTGCTTATTTGTCCAAACTCTAGCTTATTTGCCCAAAAAGTCCAAAAGACTTAGTGCGTTTAGGCATTCCCGGAAGTTCTAAAACCTAACTACGCCTAAACGAATACCCACGATTATACCCAATACTCAAAATAATCAAATATTACATCTTATATATATATATATATATATATATATATATATATGCCGAAAATTTCAAGATTTAACCAAGACTTTTCAAGTTAAATAATATCTAGATATTTTAAAGATATTTAAGAAATAAATTCTTACAACTTTACAACTTGTCATGTAAACTTTAACCTAGGGTTAGAAAGTAACCATGGTTAGGTTAGCAAGATATTTATACTATAAATACCCATGCATGCATAAGTGATCTTTCCTTAAACTTCTTTACATGCAAAAATTATTTCCTTCCCTCTTTTACACTCTCAAAGCTCACGGCACAAATAAGCCATAAAAACAAATCCACACTTTGATTTTCTAAGATTATACAAGCATATACACAACACACTTAAGGTATTCTAAGGTGTTTGTAAACATTGGTTCATCATTTACAAGTAATAAGAAGAAAAAGGAAAGATTAGGGTTTTGGAAACCTAATCTAGGGTTATAAGCTTGAAAGCTTGGTTTTGAATCTAAACATGGGTTTAGCATTCATTTTACATCCTATACATCATCAATAAGGTTTTCTTAATTCCTTTATACTTTTATTTCTTATGATTTTATGTGTTACATGTTAAATATAGCCATAATCACCACTAAGGACTTTCAAATATGTAAAATGAGTTTTTATTTGAGTTTATCAATTTATACACTTATTCTCATGTCCTAATGTTGTAAATATCATGGAAAAATAGATCTATAAAGATGTTAACTTATGGTTTAAGTATAAACATGTTTATGTAAAAATTAAGGTTTTTAATGTTACTTAATATAATTACAAATGAAAGTAATGAAATAAATTGTTAAAACTTGTTACAATGAATTTACAAGGACTAGGGATGATATTGGACTTTATTATAAGTACCACATATGTAATATATGGTTATTAGTTTTTTTTAAAGTAAACTACTAAACTAATTAATACATAAAACAAGTTTTAAACACATTTTGGAAATAAATATCTTAGGGGCTGTTTTGTAATTTAAAATTTACATATATGTTTTATGATTTTATAAAATACTACATGTCACAAGGATCGATGGGTCATAAAGAACTCGAAAAACCGATTAATAACGAAGAAGATACGCCATTTACAAGTTTAAGATAGTTAATACTTTTATAAAACAATTTTTATAAAAAGTACTATTCACCACAGAAACTTATACTTTATAAACATCCATAATATGATAAAACTTTCAATTACGAGAACGTGCTCGAAAGAATCGATAAAAACGGAGCTAAAACGAATAAGTTATCGCGATTACGAGTTTACGCTAATTAAAACGACAAACGAGCTGTTGTGAACAGTAATTTTACTATTCATCGCAGAATATCAAAAACTTGAAAATGTTATATTTTGATCACTCGTCTTACTACGAAGACGTGGACGTAAGAAACGCGAGCAACGGGCTTAAAACGACCAAATTAGGTCATTTTTACGAAAAGTATATTTATAAACGTTTTCACTTTATAAATATTATTTTACTAAAACGATTAGTCGGTGATTATGCTATATAGAATATTGAGTGGTTATCAAAGTGCTATATTACTAGGGAGTTTCATAATGAGGCCTCTTCGGATGGCGTATCGACGAGTTGTTGGATTTACGATTTAAAGTATCCTAGCTCCTCGTACGTCATGTCATGACCTCTTTAATTATGATAGCCCGAACGATAGTACGATATAACAACTATAAGATTATATTCAATGTTATTAATTAAAGTACTTGGTACTTATACGACCCATATTTACTTAGGTTGCTTTCGGATATTTCCGTGATACATTTTCTGCCATTTACCTGATTATTTCATCACTTCACTTCTAAGGTGAGATTCATAGCCTCGCTTTTACTTATTTACATGCTTTATAAACCCGCGAGGGGGATACATGCTTGTTACAAACTCTTTTACATACTCGTTTATCTTATAAACAATGTGATTACTTTTCAAGGACTTAGTGAGTTCATAGTCTCGCATTTCAATCTTTTCAATGTTTTATAAACCCGCGAGGGGAATACATGCTCGTTTACAAACTTGTATATTTTACTACAGTACAATTACCTTTCAATACTTTGTGAGTTCATAGCCCCCTTTTTACCACTTAATTGTTTTACAAACTCTACGGGGTGAATTACATTGCTTGTTTTACTATTGGACACAAGTGTTTTTCTAAGTGTTTTCAAAGTGTTTTAAACTGTATGCTATCCAGATTACTGCCTGAATATTATTGCCTAAGTTACCACTATTGCCAATTAAGTCCCTACTATATCATGAACCGTCAATTGCTATTGTAGTGAGCGCGAGTGTTGTGGATAGATCTATCGGGACTGACAATCCCCACCTGGAATTTCTGGTCACAAGTTGACCATGGTGCATTTAACATTGAGAATACTTTTAGGTTGTTGGCAAGCATCCTATACATTTGGGGCACAAACTAGTTAAGGCTTCGGGGTCATGAGCTTAGTGCAATAATACAAAGTGTTGGACATGATGAATGTGTTTCTCTTGTCTACCTTACCTATTTTGGACTATGGAATACGTACATAGTCTGCTATTACTTGTTTTGGACTTCGGAATACGTACTTAGTCCACCATTTACTTCGATCTTGTGGTCCACTACTGAACATTACTAGATTTATTAAATCTCTACTTGGATTTCGGAAATAACACTTTTAAATGTTGTAACGCTACTTTTCTTCTGAAATACTTCTTAAATTATTTCAATACTGCTTTTTACTTAAACCTATGAATTCACCAACATTATTGTTGACGTTTTAGCATGTATTTTCAGGTTACTATTTTGCTAGTGGAGCATTGGGAGCATTCGAGTCGCGCGGATATATATATTTTTGAACGCTTAATAATTTGAGTACCATTAAATAATTTGTAAACTCTGATTTTAATATAACAAATGTGAAATTTATCTTAAAACGTCTCTTTTGAGGTCGTTTTCCGTGACTTGTGTTTTGTGCCCTGAAGTAGCACCCCAACATTGCAACCATTCCGCTGCGTTGTCCTGATTTTTGGGGGTGTTACAATCCCAAACAAGTTTAGCCCTTTTTGAAAAAGATTTGCCCCAAGAATTAACTCTTCAGAAATAGGTTTAGATTCCATCCTCAAAAACAACAGCATTAACTCTATCCCACTTCTTTACCTAATATTTCATCAGTATTGGATCTTTACAAGAACACTTCAATAAACCCAGTTTTATTTTTACCCTCTAAAGCAAGAAGCATAGCACAAGACCAAACTTGATAATTTTCAGTTCCCTTAAGTTTCACAGATACAACAGTCAAAGTAGCAGAATCATTAGGATGCAAATGTAAAGGACAATTACATCAGTTTGCTAATAGATAACATTATACCATCAGACTCATACTCATATTCAATCATCTGTATAACCTATGAAAACAGTACATCTTAACTCACCAGAGCAAAAAAATACTAAGAAAGAAAATAACAAAAAATAACTCAACTGAGCCAAAATAGTCCCAGGATTTCAACACCACTCAACGTAGGTAGGCAAGAGCCACTTCAGCTAAGGGTCCAGAATTTAAAAAGAGAGACAAAGAAGAGATAAAGGGGTGTTACAGAGCTCTTAAGCAGCGGAATCCAAATCCTTACCACACCTTTGTTTACTTAGGTTCAAGGTGACCAATTTATAAACCAGAATCACACAAGCAGCAATCCACACGAAAACCCTAAATTTCAAGATTTAGGGATAATGGCCTCAATAATCAAAAAAACCACCATACGCCAAGATCTATCAATTAACCCACAGTAATTGCCCGAGGAGCTGTGTAAAACATACAATACCCCCAAAAATTAAGAACCCTACCTAATTTTTCCAACAAAAACATAATTAGGATCAGAAATCCAATCGATTACAAAAAACCCCCAAAAATTTTTGTAACCTATTCCAAAATCTTAATCGAAGCAAGATTCAAATGACAAAAAAAAAAAAAAAACCTGGCTATGAATACCATGAACAAATTATGAAAATCTTATTAAAACTTACTGATCTTGAATCTCAATTCAAGATCCAACAAACAAACCAATCAGAATCGATCACCAAGATTTGATCCTCAGTCAAAACTATGGTTACCACTGCTAAATCAGGAGTAACCCTTTTGACTAATTATCAAAAATTCTATTACATTGAAATTAACAACAATTTTGATCGATTGTAGAAGGAACAATGCGAGTGAATATTTAGGTTTCTTTGTATGTATAAAGGGCTTAAATTTCTACAACACGTAGGGTTGAAAAATGAAAAGTAAAAACATAAGAAGCCTAAAATTTTGATCATTTAACATTTCTCAGTCAATTGGGGCCTTTAATAATCAGACTTTTTTTATGACGGCAGAAAAGCACGTGACTCACTTTAAGTATATATACAAGGTTCTAGAGAATTCGGGGCATTAAAAAATTGGGGGCCTAAAGCCTTAGCTTTACTTGCCTTACCCTTAAGCCACCACTGTGGCTGCCACTCCTATTGATCTTGTTAGATATAAAATGCAGGTATATCTTTGTGTCATTTTATGCGTTTCTAGTAATTAATATCTATGTTCTATGCTTGTGCTTGAGATCACTACAACAACTATCATATTTGAAATATGTTATGCTCCCCCTTCACAAAACATATCCGACACTTACATTTGTAAAGATCAGTTTGTTACAATCAAGGGCTATGCACAAGTGAAGCGCGCAAAATTTGCTTTGACAAGTTTCATGCATTTACATGCTTATAAATTCGTAGTTTTGTTTGTCTATAATGAAAAGTGTTACTTTTTTCTTTTATATTTTTACGCACTTATACAAGTAACCATCTTGTTAACTTTTTTAATTACGAACAACTTGAAAAAATTTACAAAATCCACAAAAACGTGTAATATTATGTGTACAAACGACATATTTGTTGTAAAATTGCAGTGGATTGTGAATAATTCGAAAAGTTATAGAACATAGATAGATATCGGAATATTTTATTTGCAAAGAATTAAAAGATCATTGTGAATAGTTTACATATCATAGTTACTTGTATCAAAATTTTGGCGCTACATCATTGTGCATCTACACATTGGAATACAAACTTTTGAGCATGACCGATTTATATTTGCATAAATCATTAAATTTATACATTTGTGTAAGAGGTGGAGCGATATATGCTTAAGATGTTTTTGACCCGTTATCTATTGTCGGGTTTATCATGGTGGTAGGGGTGAGATCCGGTCTACATTTAACCTCCCCCTTACCCCGCTCCGGAGGGATTGGGTTAGTTTTTGTTGTTGTGTATGTTTTTGACCCGTTAGACGACATAACCAAAAACAACCCAAGAGTCAAAATCGCCTCCTCTAATATGTAGCAATGTAAATGGCATTGGTTCGCCTTGTACTATTATTTGCTTGTGTTTTTGTTTCTGCAAATCATTATGCCTTATCTATTCTTAGTAAGTAAGTTAAGTCTTTGTTTAATGATCAGATGGACCCTGTTAAGTACACGAGTGTCTCATCTGGTTTAAAGATATTATTGAAGGAGCAAGGTATGAGGGGTCTCTTCAAGGGATGGTCTCCTACTCTTGTTGGCTATGCTGCTCAGGGTGCCTGCTGGTTCGGGTTCTATGAGTTTTTCAAGAAATATTATTTGGACATTTCTGGCCTAGAGTATGCAGGTTTGATCCTTCTGGCTGCTCCTTCATCCGCAGAGGTGATTGCCAGTACTGTGCTTTGTCCCATGGAGGCAGTGAAAGTTCGTGTCCAGACACAACCCGGTTTTGCGAGGGGTTTGGTTGATGGACTTCCAAAGTTTGTCATATCTGAAGGCGCACTTGGGTACACAAACTTTTTTTTCTGAGTTGCATATGATTATATTTATAGTGTGTTTGGTAGCTTTCTCATCGAATTTTGGCACGTTTATGTAGGTTATACAAGGGATTGGTGCCACTTTGGAAACGCCAGATACCGTGTGAGTTTACCTAAATACTTTCTATTCATTTAATTATGTGCAGGGACATTTTTTTTGCATTGGGTTGGATGTTTGCAGATGAATTCATGTGTGCTACTTTCTCAGTATCATTTTTGAGTTATTAAAAATATCAACGAACTTTCCTTCTAAACTTGGGTCATTATAGGATGGTGTTGTGTGTCATGTTTGGCTTATATTGTGACCCGCGATATTTACATTTTTATATAAATTGTATCATCATAAATAACTTTAATGACTTGGAAGTGCAAAAAAGAAGTACAACGATTCGAAACTGTTTAGCACATGTTGGTGGAGAATACACTTGAGTAATATGATCACATTACATATTTTAATCACATTTTCTCCCCTTATCAAAAATTTCAAATCATTTGACATTTTGGATATCAATTGATTTAAATATGTTATAAAAAATTAGGAGAAAAGTGTGCCAATTATTCCATGCCTTGTTTGGACAGATTAATGCTCCTACTTAATCGTTGTGGATATATAAGATAGTACCGAGTACTAGTTAATTTGAAAATTTTTGAATTTACTAAAAGAAAATTCTTGAGATATTTATTCTCAGCACTATTTTAATTTAAAATATTTGGCCTATATTTAAGTCTACACCAAATACAATTTACATATTCACAGATTATGTATGAGACAGGACCTTTTTAAATATGTTCAAACAAAATGAATAATCATTTTGTCATCATGTTAAGCAATCAACAAGTCAGTAGTCCGTCTTGATACTTCATTTTGGAAGTTGTCTTAGCTTCCCCATTGAATCAACATTCCTTTCTGAGTAGATTCAAAGCCTTCTTGCAATTGAATTAAGAAAGATTGAAGTCTGACACCAAAATCTTTGAAGTACGCATTAATTGAACCGCAACACCAAAGTCAATTAATGTCCCAGATGTCTAATTTCTTTAACATGATTAGGTGATGATATATAGTGAAACACCCAAAGTCAACTAAGTCCTAGATATCTTCAATTTTTCCCTCTCCGTAGACGAACTGATAACACCTACGACTACTAGTCCAAATGTACACTTTTCTTTCTATTGGATACTGGTAAATAGAGGAATTATTACCTTATCACAATATGTACTCTTTGATCAAATATTTCTACTCCTTTTAAAGACACGCTTGGTGATTTGAGTCTGTTTAAAGGAAGCATTAATTAAAATCAGTAAACCAATCTTCTCACGTCTAATCAATCTTCTCGTCAACACTTTTATCTGGTTATCTCCAACTGATGATACCATTAATTGACAAGATGTCTCTTCTCTATGTGGTTGGAATAGCGCACCGGAAGTAAAACGTTTTAACACTGATTTCTCTGCGTTAAGACAATTTGTCTTCCCGGAATGGTACCTTACAATTAAATAAGGCTATGGATTCTATCACGTGTAGTTGTTGTACCTTTCAGTGTATTTACTCCTTCCCCTTGATGTTTTTGATACCCCTTGATGCAATTAACGTTCACGGGATTTTACAAGTCTATGATTGAAAGACTGTTTAAAAGATTATTTGGCACTTTCTCCCCCTCAAATAATGACCCGTTTTCTATTTAAAGAGTTGTAGTCATTGTTTGAGTGGTCGAATTATCTTTGAAAATCTTTTCGTGATTACTAAAAATATTGATTCGTTGTGAAGACAACTTTTTCCCAATTGAAATAAGATTTCTTTATTTTGACAAATAAAATGCACTAAACGTACACTTATTATTATGATGCATGGATTTGAATATCCATGCCCAGGGGAAAGTTATTAATATCGTTGTCAGGAACAGGGCTGTCTTTTCGACGACATGCGTTCCTCAGATTGAAAAGTGGGTTGCAGTCAGAAATAACTGCAAGCCATTGTCATGAGCTCAAAACTTTGAATGTTTTGTTTGAGTAGCTCAATACCGAAAAGACTTCTCTTTTCGTTGCTAGGAAAAATGCATGAGTCGTGTATTTTTCCTTTACTATGAGGCCCGGGTTAGCACATAATGTAATCTAGCCACATTGTTTTTATTATTTACATAAAATGATGTTTGTGATAATATCAAGCAGTTATGTTTGTCAGAACCCCTCCAGTTCTGCTGGAGTCAACATTTCCATACAATCCTTCTGTACAAGATACAAAAAGATCCTCAGAAGGGCTTTCATAAAGTAATCAGCTAATTGGTATTCAGTTCTGACAAAATATAATTTAATAATATCATTTTCAACCTGTTCCTTTATGAAGTGATACCGAGTATGGATGTGCTTTGTATGAGAGTGCTGTACGGCTTTGCATGAGATTGCTATGGCTGACTGTGAATCGTAGTACAACAGTATTTTGTTGTAGTTGAAGCCATAAACTTTAAGCTGTGTCCTCATCCACATTACTTGTGCACAACTTGCAGATAACGCCACGTACTGTGCCTTTGTTGAAGATATTGCAGTGCAATATTGTTTCTTTGACATCTTGCTTACAAGTTTGTCACCTAGGAACTGTATCCCTCCAGAAGTGCTTTTGCGAGTATCAATGCATTCGGCATGCTCAACGTCTGAAAATGCTTTAGAAAAGCCTTTGGACATCAGGAAATTGGATAATTCATCATACCAGGCTCTTGGGGCTTGCTTCAAGCCGTATAAAGCTTTCCTTAAAAGGTAGACTTTTTATGGATGTTCAGGATCAACGAACCCTTCCGGCTGAGCAAAATAAACCTCCTCCTTCAAGTGTGACATTCTAGAAATTCCGTTTTAACTTCCATCTGGTAGATTGGAAAGGACTTGTGTGCAGCATAGGCAACGAAAATCCAAACTGCTTCTGAATGAGCAACTGGAGCAAATGATTCTTCAAAATCAGTTCCCTCTTCTCTGAGCATGCCTTTAGCTACATTAGTATGTTTGTTTGCGAAATAACAGTGCTAAACTTCATCCTTTTTTTTAGTTCTTCCATAACACTTTAGCATTTTTTTCACTGTCTTGCCACAATGGTTGTAGATGGAGTTCCAGACTTTGTGGTATGTCGAACTAATGAAGTTATCTGCTTTGCTTTGAATCCATGAAGAAATCAACCAATGCCTCCTTACTGTTCTTTGTTATTCTGTACCTACTATGGAGCGCGACCATACTCATTTAGGATCTGTGGCAGTGTGTCTTGTTTGACACAAAAAAAAAAATATGGATTTGTAGGATTGTCAATAACCTTGTTAGAATGGTGATCTTTTGTCCATTGGTATTCATGAAAACTCTGTTGTTGAACTGATTGCTTATTTTAATTATTAATATGCATGAGAAGACTCTGAATGTCTTGTTACTGGTGTACAGAAAGGATTGATAAATTCATCTTGTCAAAACAAGCATCGCTGCTTGGATAATTGTTGTTTTCTACATGCCATGAACATTTTTTGTGTGATATATTTATAAAGAAATGATTGAATAGAAATTCCAAAGAGAAATATTCTTCAAAGAAATGATTGAATAGAAATTCGATCTCCTTTTGTGATGAATCTGTTTTGTCTGCTAGAGAAACAACATTTTTCCTTGGGGGCACGGGGCCAGAGATGTCATAATCTGACGACCTTGTTTATTTTGAAAGAGGTCTGAGGAGATATTGTCAACAGATCGTTTCTTGTTAAATTGGGGTGTGAGGTCTGAACGGATATTGATCAGAGGTTCATTTCATGATGGCACGGGTCCTGAACTGTATGATCAAGAGCATCAATTGAGGCACGGGTCATGTACAAAATTGGTCAAAAACCATAAATATCTTTGTTGATAGTAGTAACAACACATACCGTTTCACACCGAATGGAGTTGGATTTTCATTTGCGTCAAAGTAGCTCCAAATGGCATGTTCTTGTAGTTGACTTTATGTTGAAATTGGACGAGAAGGATCGCCAATAACATTCTCTAATGAGTGATTCTTTGTCAACTTAGTGATAGTATTAAACAGTTGAATAAGATGATGCAAATTTAATGGAATGACCCCTTGTCAATTAGTTTCTTCAAAACTAGAGTTTGAAGAAATATTATGAAGGAGGGGTGCATTATTAAATTATGCATTTTGATGTCCATGAATTTATTCTTCAACACCTTGATGAGTGACTTGAGATTGAATTTCCTGATTTGTTGGTAAAGTACTAGTAGATTGTTCATCTTGATCAATGGTAGTTGATGAAGGTGAACCAACTGGATCAACAGCTCTTGAAGCAACAATAGCTACCGGATCTGGGGAAACAGTTCGTGGTGGAAGATTATAGTACTCATTAAACAATGGTTACAACAGGATCTCATAGTCTTTCTTGGATGGTGGAACATATGGTGTTGGAGAAACTGAGTTTTGCACGAGTCCTGAACTGATGTATCCAGGAGTCATCAAAGAAGGCGCAGGTCCTGAATGATTTCGACTAAGAGCCGTGACTTGACCATTTCAAGAACTAAATTGCTGTCTGCTGTAGTGCGGATGTTGGTGGTGAAAGTTGTAATGAATGATTCTTGACAGGGAGGAGATACTGGTTTAGGAGATGAGAGATCGATGACTGAAGTATCAGTAAAGGAACAGATGAAGAAACTTGTTGGATAGGAACAGTGACCATGGATTCAACTTTGGTTTCCATAGTAGTTTTTCCTGGTTCATCTTTTACTATCGATTTCTTCAGGATCAGGCTTAGTTTCCTTCTTTATCATCCCAGTATTATATCTCTATCATAATGTAAATGCTACATCTGCGTATTTATACATCCAGGCTATCATCCTTTATAGGCTGCAAAGATCCATTCAGTAAAAGGAACCACAATTATTCCCTCTCAGTAGATGAACTGATAACACCTAAGACAACTAAGTCCTAAATGTACACTTTTCTTTCTGTCGGATACTGACTAACTAGAGGAATCATCATACTTATCATACCAATATGTACCTCTTTGATCAAATATTTCTACTCCTTTAAAAACACGCTTGGTGATTGACTGTTAAAGGAAGCATTAATTGAATCAGTAACTAATCTTCTCACGCTCTAATCAATCTTCTGTCAACACATTTCCCTGGTATCTCAACTAACGCATACCATAAATGACAAGATATCTCTTCTCCTATGTGGTTGGAATAGCGCACCGAAAAGTAACACGATAAAACACTGATTTTCTCTGCGGTTAAGACATTTGTCTTTCTAGAATGGCCTACAATTAAATAAGGCTATGGATTCTATCACGTGTAGTTGTTGTACCTTTTAGTGTATTTACTCCTTCCCCTTGATGTTTTTGATACCTCATAATCAACAAAATATTATATGCACACATGCTTGAGATCGTGTTCGCAGAATTAATAAACTTAAATCTATCCTGTGAGAATCAGTTTTAAGGCTTTTTAAACTACGAAAGAATTTCTAAACATTCCTAAGTCTTTTTACAAACTATGACGCGTTGGCAATATTAGTCGTATGTAGTTTAAAGCCTGAATTCACTAAGTCTTCAATTGCAAATAAGTCCCTAAAGTTTGAAGCAAATGACATCTAAAGCACTTGTAGTTAATATGAATTAACTCCCTTTAAATTGTTATCTGTCATTATCAAAAACTTCAACTATTTAATTCGTGACTTATTTTGAAAGACCGTTTAAAAGATTATTTGGCACTTTCTCCCCCTCAAATAATGACCTGTTTTCTATTTAAAGAGCTGTAGTCATTGTTTAAGTGGTCGAATTATCTTTGAAAATCTTTTTGTGATTACTAAAAATATTGATTCATTGTGAAGACAACTTTTTCCCAATTGAAATAAGATTTCTCTTATTTTGACAAATAAATGCATTGAAATGTACACTTATTCTTTTGATGCATGGATATGAAATAATCCATGCCCGGGAAAAATTAATTACCCGTTGTCAGGAACAGCTGTCTTTTCAACGACATGCGTTCCTCAGATTGAAAAGCGATTTGCAGTCAGAAATAACAGCAAGCCATTGTCATGAGTTCAAAACTTTGAATGTTTTGTTAGAGTAGCTCAAGACTGAAAAGACTTCTCTTTTCGTTACTAAGGAAAAATGCACTGAGACATGTATATTCCTTTACAATGAGGCCCGGGTTATGTACAGAAATGTGCATAAGCCATTTCTTCATCATCTGCTTCCCACTCATGAATGTTCACTATCCACATCGGCTTCCCACTCAAGTATTAGCTTTTCCTCATCAGGAACCCCTGGCTTAAAGCTAGTTCCTTCACTTGAGGCTCTAGAGACGACTATGGACTCATCAGGAACCCTGGTATATTTCCAGTTCCTTCATTTGAGCCTCTAGTTCCAAGCTGTCTCTTGCTCGTTTTCTTGATTTCCTTAAGAGCTTTCATTATGTTAGCAGCCGTTTCATACACATTAAGAGACCAAGTTTAACCGTGTTGATCATATTAGATTCACTATTCTCCCTTTCAAAAATTGCATATGTGATTGCCATTTTTGATCTAGTGAATTAGAATACCAACTGATGTACGTTGATCCACTTAACAACTGAACGAGCATGGAAAAATATGAAACTTGTTGATGAGAATGGTCAAGAACAAGAAGATTTCTCTTCTTTTGAAGATAAAGCGTACTGAAGCGTACACCTTTGTTATCTTTAAGGAATGGGGCCTGAAGAGATGCCAGCAGATGGCCTTGTGACATTTAAGAAACGAGGTTTAAACTGATTTGTTCTAACGTCATTAAGCTTTGAAGAACGAGGCTTTAACCGATTTGTCCAAACGTCTTTTGACAATGAAGACTGAGGCTTGAACTGCTGTGTTCAAACATCATTTGATGAAGAACGAGGCTTGAACTGTTTTGTCCAAACGTCATTTGAAGCATGTTCATCAGATTTGAATTCCTTGAACTCTTGACGTATGAGATATCAGTCTTTTTGGTAACCAAACTCTGAGTCTTTCCTTTAAAGGATTGACAGATGTACCTGCACTTGAGTTAGAAGTACCTGCACTAAAATAAAGAGTTTGATTGCATTCATATGGGTTAGTGATATCATCATTTGAACCATTTGGAGGTTCACTGTCAACTTTGGTTGTGCTATCGATGAACATCTTTCCAGTAGGTATCCACCTAAGACTAACAGTCTTGAAAATTCTACCCGTTGGTTTCCACCTAAGACAAGATCTAGGAGTGTGTGGTTTCTCATGCACAGCGGAAGACTTATTGAGAGAAAACCTTTGTCCTATACCAATCTGCCTACCAGGTTTATGAGTGTGATTCTTTGGTTCAACGGGTTTGTTGTTTCTGATCTTGGGGGACTGAACTTTAGCACGAGAATTCACCTTTTTCAGGATCTTTGTTATACAATCATCATGATTTGCATTAAAGATACATTTATGACAAATCGAACAAACAAATTGTTATACAATCATCATGATTTGCATTAAAGATACATTTATGACAAAACCTAGAAACATATATAGGAGTTCTCCTGTATCTAAGTGTAGTGGTGGAATGTCAAATGGCGACTGCAGCTTAAATTGGATTGATCTGAACATCTTGTGACTGCAGCTTGAAACTTTTCTTAATTTGATGCTCATGAAGTATTTCATCATACAAATGTCTTCCATTCTCCTTTAGTGCAGTAACTTCATTTTCTTTCATGCGTAATATACCATATGTATTTACAACTCTATGAAAAACCGCTTCAAGTGTATCCAGGTTCTCGAGTAAATCTCGTCTGTAAGCACCAGGTTCATTCTTTGATCAACTTAGTGATAAGTATAAAACAGTTGAATAAGATGATTCAAATTTTAATGGAATGACCCCTTGGTACAATTAGTTTACTTTCTTCAAAACTAGATGTTTGAAGAAATTAGTTATGAAGGGAGAGGTGTGAGTATTAAATTATGCCATTTTGATGTCCATGATTTATTCTTTCAACACCTGATGAAGTGAACTTGAGATTGAATTTCCTGATTTTTGTTGGTGAATTACTAGTAGATTGTTCATTTTGGATAATGGTAGTTTGATGAAGGAGAACCAAACGGTCAACAACTCTTGAAGCACCAATAGCTAAACCGGAATCTGGGGAAACCGATCGTGGTTGGAGATTATAGTAACTCAATAAATAATGGTTACAACAGATCTCATAGTCCTTTCTTGGATGGTGGAAAATATGTGTTGGAGAAACTGAGTTTTTGCCGAGTCCTTGAACTGATGTAACCAGGATTCATCAAAGAAGGCGCATGTCCTGAACTGAGTTTTGTCGGATCCGATCTACACTTTCCACTTCATATTCCGAAACACAAATCGTATCCAAGAAAATAAGGAAAGAGAGTGAATGGTGTAGAGAGAGAAAAGAAAGAGAGAAGATGAGAGAAAAAAGATAGAATAGAAATTAGATAATATTGAGATAGATAGATATGTTCTTAAGAAAATATCCTATATATATCTCCCCCCTACACATTTAATGTGACGCGTGGGATATATAACTAGGACTCGGGCTCGAGTTTTGCTTGGGACTAAACCCGAATATTAGTTTAACTATCGAGCCCGATTCCCGATAATATTCTATTACAACATTAACTATTGGTATTGACCGAGACTAAAATACATAATGAACAAACTTCATGTTCGACTCAATATTTTGAGGCTAACAATCTCCCCCGAAGTGAGTTCATTGATGAAACACCCTACGTGAGGATACGAGATTGCTTTTGTCGATAAGCTCATGTGGTCTTGGTCTTTTCTTTGTTTCTTTGTTTGTAAACTTGTTCCTTCATGCTTTGCGATCTAGACTTTGAGCCTTTGTCATTATCTTTAACATCTTTGCCATCTTGTGATCGTATGTCTTTGACCAACATGCTCATACTTTTGCCTTATCTTGAAAGCTTTAAATCAGAGTTTGCGGAAGTCTTTGTCTTTAAATCTTGAGCTTTCTAGATAGTATGTCTTCGTAGATTGAGCATTTGAATGGGATTGAGGTTGCAGTTACCACCGTTTGACCTGCAGGTTTACGTTAGTGATAAACGAGAAAATTGATTTGAAAATCAATCGACGTGTCACTCGTTAAAGAGTTTTTGTAAACACCATCGAGATGTCATGTGTTTTTATCAAAATTCATCAACGTCCAATTCATTTCTGGACCAAATCGATATCCAGTTGTCACAAGTTTGATTCATATAGAATCTCGCAAGTCACTCATGCAAGAGCTTGTTTGTGATGCTGGCTTAAGCAGATTTCCATCTTATTGTGAATACATTAGTATTCACATACTCGGATGGTTCTGGCAAATATCACAATGAAATATTGAGTAGGACTCTTGATACCAGCTTGTGAACCTGATGATTAGTTCAACAAGTGTTTTGAAATGGAATGGTGGTCCTAACGAATTTTAATTGAATCTCTTGCTCTAGACTCGGATTAGTGCATTCTGGTTTTAGTACTCGGAGGGCTGGACAGATTGCCACCTATTCAATATTAACAATCTCGGATGAAGATTGTAATAGATAAGCGTGTATCTCCGTGACAAATGCGACAAGTTTCTTTTAAGAAAAACCACGCATGCATGGTAAGGGTTTGTGCTTTGCAAATCACTGGGTCCATGATAACGTTTTCAAATAGTTGCAGCAATCAACTTGTGATTCTGACAGCAAATTTATTGACCACCGTTTTCTGCCTTAAGTTGTGTGGATGGCTTTCCTTCTTTAGAGACCATTTAAACCATACAATTCTTTTTAATTCTTTCAACGCCCTTCAATGCTTACCAGGACGTCATTACTAACACCATGTTGGGATTGTTCCAGTGTTAGCATCAATATTCGTTGGCATTATTCCATATTCATTCATCCTCCAATCATACCTAAGGACTGCTATTTCTAACTTTGATTTATCCTTGGGTAGAGCTTCGGTTCTGTTGGATCAGAGGATGAATCCTAACCTAACACCTTAATGACTTTAAATCGTCGTGAAAATTAAGATGTTTGTTGGGTAAAAGATCGAACTATAAAACTTTTCTTACTGTTTTAGCACACTGAGTCAATTAGATCATATATTTAATTATAATTTCCTTCACTCGTTAATTTTTAAATAATAAACACTTAGTTTTTTTGAATACATTGTGATTATAAAATATGTCTTGAAAATTTTCTGTGGGAAGAAATATTATCAGCAGAATGGTTTGGAACATTTTGATAATGTTTTGAATACATAAGAATGGTCGTTGATGATGTATTCAAGAACATTAAAACTTTATTTTTCGAAAAACTCCCCCTCAAAAATAGGACCAATTGAGAAATTGTTTTCTTTTGAAAACACTGTGTGGGGTGGAGTGTTGACAACATTTTGAAAGATTATGAATTGTCCAACAGAGAAATTCTTGAAAAATTGTGTTCAACTTTTTGAAAAACCAAATGTTAGAGGACTTCTCTTCTAACATTGAGGGTAAGCGCACTGAAACGTACACTATCCTTTTTCTTGAGCTAAAAACATTGAATGTCTTGTAAGAACAGCTCAAGACCGAGAAACGTTAATTTTCTCGTTGTGAGGATAAGTTATAAACCTTCCTTTAATTTTTAAGTCCGGGTTATGTAACTGACATTTGTACACAAGCCATCTAAAAATTAGAAATGACATTGTTTTGAAACTCATTTGCAACTCTCGCATCGCACTTCATTTACACACCCGTGTCAAGTTAATCGACATTTCTAATCACGTAAATGTTATCGGATTCCAAGAGCCATGTCGAGAAGAATCTTTTTGGAAATTTTTCTATTTTTCCTGATTTTGTATAATTTAACCTGTTGTCCCTCAATACATTGCTATATGATGTAGATGTCTTGTTTGCTTAAGGAACAACTTTTGGAACCAGCTTTGAACTTGATTGTTCATTGTTGTGGTCTTGAATTCTGAGTTCTGAACTGTTATGATCAGAATCATTTGATGAAGAACGAGCCTGAACTGATGTGAACAGTCCGTTCGATTTTGACATTGATGACCGAGGCTATATCGCATGCGATCAAAGACGTCTTTTGAAACATTGAGGAACGAGGCCTGAATGTTATTTTCACCATACAAATGGACCATTTGACATAGACGGACCGAATGCTTGGAACTGCTGTGTTTCAAAACTTCATATTATGTGATCATCAAGATCAAAAGTTCCCTTGAAGCCCTGTTTTCTGAAATATCTTTTCTTTTTCGCAACCTAAACTCTGAGTCTTCCTCTGTAGGATTGAACATGTAACTGTACTTAAGAGAGTACCGCACTGACATTAAGACTTTTTCGCTTTTCACATTGGTTAGGGAAATCTGCATTAAACCCTTTTGGGGGTTCACATTATCAAACCTTTGTTGTGCTAGAAGGCGATGTCTTTCCTGATGGAACCCATCTAAACCAAACAGTCTTGAAGAATCAACTCGTTTGGTTTCACCTAAGACAAGATCTCGGACTTGTTGTTTTCTCATTCACAGTGGTAGTCTTTTTGATTGAAAACCTATGTCCTTTTGGGATCTGTCCTTTTGGTTTCGTTCAACCCTTATCTGCTCTAAACGGGTTTGTTTCTGTTTGTTGTCCTTTATTGGATGGAATTAGCACGCGAGTTGACTTCTATATTTCCTTTCAGGAATTTGTATTACACAACGTGCATGAATTTGGCCAGTAAAAGACACATTTTCTGACATGTCGATCAAACAAAATGTTTTGGAGTCAGAAAAATTTTCTAGGGATCCTAGAGTGTTTCATGTGTCTTTTTCTTAGCTCCTCTAGGTAGTGATTATGAACAATGTCGTTTGAGCTATACCTAGATGAGCTTGGTGCAATCATGTGATGAGGTTTTTGCGAGGGGCAAATTCTCTTCCTAGGCAAATAATAGTATTGACCTGGTTTTGACAAGTTCGTTGTTCCACATCAACTTGGGATGCAACCGTGGTTTTTGAAATACTAGGTCTTTCAGACTTTAAACGTAGTCGGTTGTCCTATAACAACGGATTGGTTTTTTTGAGTGGAATTTCCAGCCGGTTTCCCAAGATTGATGGCTTCAAACTTAGTAATCACAATATTTCTCTGTTAGTTTCCTTAACTCATTTTTTTAATGCTAGCAATAGCAAACTCCCTTTTTCTGAATCGAGCTAGTACATCAGCATTTTTCCATTAGACTTTTTGTTCATTGTGCCATTAAATAGCATTCTGGTCTTCTTTCTGAACTCGTCCTTTTTATAAGAATCAAAAGATCTTTGTAAAGTCTGTTTTCAAGGCTCATTTTTCCTTATGTAACTGCTCAAGATCTCTGCAAAGTAATATTAGCCACACTATGTTCCAATTCGATTTTTATTGTTTTCAATTATATCTATGTCATGTTTAACCTGGCTTTCATTACTTTTTACATTTCAAAAATTTGACCTTGTTTGCCTCTTCTTTTAAAACTTGATTTTGAAATAAATAAGTTCAAGATTAATACAATGTGCTTCGCGTTTTGAATAAATCTTTTTGACACTGGGCAACAGTCCAATTTTGAGACAAACATGTTTCAGAACTCGAGTATTGATTTAAGAGTTCAATGTCTTTCATCAATTAATTTAGGCAGGCAAAGGACACGATGTCATAACAATAGTTCAGCATTCTGGTCAACCTTTCCTTCATTATTGAATTCAGGTTGCTCAGTATGCTGTTGTCTTGTAGCAAAGATATTGATTTCAGCAGTCGTTTGTACCTCAGTCATTGGTTCTTCATTATATATGAGTCTGATATCTGCATCATCAACATGTGCATCATTCCCTCATCTGCTGCTTGTATCCTGCTCTTTTGATTCTGTCCTATTGCTTTCAATGATAACTGAACTAGCATCTAATGCATCCAGTGCATTACTCGTATCAGTCTTTTCCTCTGTTGTCTGGATTTGTCTTTCATTCACCCTGCTTTCATACTCTATTTTATGTTGTGCTCTTTCACCAATCGACTTCTTAACAGATTCCGTGTGTTGGATCAGTGTGTCACAGAATTCTGGAATATCGAGTCGAGTGTATTGTAGGAATTTATTGCGTGTCATGTCAACATATTCATCATCCAAATAAAACCGTGACTTGATGAACATCTAAAACTGTGTCTCGAGTACTTTAAAAGCAGACATGAATCCAATCTCATTGAAATTCTTCGTTGTCAAAATGCATTTGTAGTTGATCCATGTACATGAAACATTGGAGCCCGTGAAAGATCTCTAATCTTGAACCAAAGAATGTTTGAGCAAAAATGCGCTTAATAGAATCCATCCTCGGTTCGACATTCCTTTTAAGGGTGTAGTTTGAAAGAAGCTTGAGGTGTGAATGAAGTTGTTGAAAAGATACCATGCAACTTTCTTTTGATTTGTCTTGAATTAGTTGCATTTGTTGTTTTTCCGAATCTGAACACGAAGATAAGGTATCTTTCTTTTCCATTTTATCGTGAATTGTGAAGTGAAAATGATTTGTAGGATCTTAAGCAGGTAAAGTGATTATTTATGTTGTGGAAAACTATTTTACGGAATTTTACAAGTCTTGACTAAACCGAGAAAATACAAGAGTATTTCGCGGGATTTTACTAAATCAAGGAAAACCGTAAAAATAGAATTATTGTTGTTGAAATCGTTGTTGTCGTTGAAGAATGTAAGTTTTTGAAACGATTAATGAGCTTAAAACGTTGAACGGTGCACAAACTTTCAACTTGAGATGAGTAACGGTTGATTAAAACTCAAGTAAGGACAAACGGTGCAATTACGTTTCACTTTGGAGACTAACGGGCTGAATTAGAACAATTAAGGACTAACGGTGTAAGCCTAAGTTAACAACAAGGGTTTTAAAACAAACAAAGGACGAACTTTGAAAACCACCTTAAGTTCAGGGACTGCATGTGTACATTTCCAATTTTGGTTTAATAATTAAAAATTTTCCCACAATTTTTCCTTTCTTGTTCGTTTGAAACTTATAAAAAAATAACGAGTGTAAATTTAATCCCGCGGAGTTGTACGATTATCGTCGGTAGAAAATAAATATACCACGTTGATCGAAACGACGACACGAACACGATGATATAATTCTCAAGTCCCATCGTTTAACGTCACTCGAAACCGAAAAACTGAAAATTTGTTAAAATGTGAAGAAACTCGTTCAAGCTAGAAGAAAAAACTCGTTCGGTCCAACTCCAATTGTCAATAACTTGTTCTAATGGATGATCTTTTGTCCATTGGTATTCATAACTCTGTTGGTTGAAATGAATGCAAATTTTCATTATTAATATTGCATGAGGAAGACTCAGCAATGTCTTGTACCGGTGTACAGAAAGGATTGATAAATTCATCTTGTCAAAACGATGCATTCGCTGCTTGATCATTGTTGTTTTCTTCAGCATGAACATTTGTTGGAGAGAAATATTCTTCAAAGAAATGATTGATTAGAAATTCCATCTCCTTTTATGACGAATCTGTCTTGTTTGCTAGAGAAACAACATTTTTCCTTGGGGGCACGGGGCCAGAGATGTCATAATCTGACGCCTTTTGTTTATTTGAAATGAGGTCTGGGGAGATATTGTCAACAGATGTCTCTTGTTGATTGGGCGTGAGGTCTGGACGGATTTCATCAGACGTCATTTCATGAAGCACGAGACCTGAACTGTTATGATTAGGAGCCATGAATTGAGGTACGGGTCCTAAACAAAATTGTTCAGAAACCATAAACTATCTTTGAGATAGTAGATCTCAACCAGACCATTTCACACCGAATGGAGTTGGATTTTCCTTTGCGTCAAAGTAGCTCTAAATGGCATGTTCTTGTAGTTGACTTTATGTTGAAATTGGACAGAAGGATCGCCAATAACATTCTCTAATGAGTGATTTTTTGTCAACTTAGTGATAGTATTAAACAGTTGAATAAGATGATGTAAATTTAATGGAATGACCCCTTGTCAATTAGTTTCTTCAAAACTAGAGTTTGAAGAAATATTATGAAGGAGGGGTGCATTATTAAATTATGCATTTTGATGTCCATGAATTTATTCTTCAACACCTTGATGAGTGACTTGAGATTGAATTTCCTGATTTGTTGGTGAAGTACTAGTAGATTGTTCATCTTGATCAATGGTAGTTGATGAAGGTGAACCAACTGGATCAACAGCTCTTGAAGCAACAATAGCTACCGGATCTAGGGAAATAGTTCATGGTGGAAGATTATAGTACTCATTAAACAATGGTTACAACAGGATCTCATAGTCTTTCTTAGATGGTGGAACATATGGTGTTGGAGAAACTGAGTTTTGCACGAGTCCTGAACTGATGTATCCAAGAGTCATCAAAGAAGGCGCAGGTCCTGAACTGATTTGCACAGGAGCCGTGACTTGACCATTTCAAGAACTGAACTGCTCTGCTGTAGTGCGGATGTTGGTGGTGAAAGTTGTAATGAATGATTCTTGACAGGGAGGAGATACTGGTTTAGGAGATGAGAGATCGATGACTGAAGTATCAGTAAAGGAACAGATGAAGAAACTTGTTGGATAGGAACAGTGACCATGGATTCAACTTCGGTTTCCATAGTAGTTTTTCCTGGTTCATCTTTTACTTATATATTTCTTCAGGATCAGGCTTAGTTTCCTCATTATCATCCCCAGCATTATCATCTCTGTCAAAATGTTCACTGACCACATCTGCTTCCCACTAAAGAATTAGCTTTTCCTCATCAGGAACCCCTGGCTTGGATCCAGTTCCTTCACTTGAGGCTCTAGAGATGACTGTGGACTCATCAGGAACCCCTAGTATGTTACCAGTTCCTTCATTTGAGCCTCCAGTTCCAGGTTGTCTCTTGCTCATTTTCTTGCTTTCCTTGAGAGCTTTCATTATGTCAGCAGCCTCTTGTTCAGCAGGAGTAAGAGTTTGAATACCCTTGAGCTTCTTAGACGAATCAGAAGACCTCTTCTTTGACACAATAAAGGAATCTCAGAAAGCAATACCAGACTGTCTTCTTTGTGTGGGCTCGGGTTCAGATTCAGCATATGCATCAGACTTGTGTCAGTGATCTGGATGTTGTTTGGAAGCATATGCATCAGAGAGTTAACAACATCATCTCTTGTGTCAGTGATCTGCCATCCAGTTGAGGTAAGAGCTGGATGTTGTTTGGAAGCAGATGCATCAGACTCCCGTGGTTTCTTTGAACTTTGGTGATCATCTTTCGAAGGAGGCTGAGCTGACCCAGAAGCGGCAGATTCGGGTCTTCTTCTCTTTGCTGACCTACCCTGGTTTGATCCAGCTGAAGGGCCTTCATCATCATCATCGTCTTCTTCATCATCACTATCATGCTTTCTCTTGTGGTCTTTAACCTTGACTGCAACTTCCTTATCCATGGCATCTTCATCTGCTATTAAAGCTTCCATAAGAGCATGGTATAGATGGTAGTTGGCAGGATTTCTGTTTGCAGTCTTGTTCTTATTCATGTGTTTGAAGAGAGCACTCTTTAGATCAAATTCTTCAAGAGCCACCTTGTCTGTTGACCTGATGGAGTAAGTTGAATCTTGTTTCTCCTCACCTTGTTCCCTTTTGATTCTGATAATCTCCTTTGGACTCTTTTCAGATTCTTGATTCTTGATGGACTCTGGGCCAGGCAGCGCAGAGTATTTCTCGATTAAATCTGCAGTGTGTCGTTCAAGAATCTTAAGGAGAGCATCATCAAGTTTTGTTCCTAGATATTTATCAACAACCGTAGGAACTTGGGATTTGATTGAAGCCAAAACATCGGCAGAGTGATCAGTCTTCTTGACTTCAGACATCTCTTGCTCCAATCTTGCCACTCTTAGCTGAAGGGAGATGAATGGAGTGATTTCAGGGAGAGATGTGATGATTGTTGTAGCTTCCGTGTTGATTGGTGGAGGAGTGACCAGTGACGACGGCTTAGTAGATGAGACATCTGTGAAGGGAGCAATCACTGGAGGAGTTGACGTTACTGTCTGATGACTTGGATCAGGTATGGTGGAATCAGACTCCTCTATAACTTTAGATTTCTCATGATCATCTTCGGTATGGTGGAATCAGACTCCTCTATAACAGCAAGAGACACATGTAATTTTCCAAAGTTTGATCCAGTCTGGTCTTCTTGCATGGGCTCAGGGTCTGGTCCAGACACAATTCTTGCATGAGTAGCATGAACTTCTCTTGCAACAGCTTCTTCTTCAGCTTCAGTTAAGCTGATAGATTTACCTAATTCCAAAGCTAAGTCTGGTTTAGGGATGATGTTGTCATGCAGGAGTGATCTCTAAGGCCTTCCGAAAAAGATCAGCACTCAGAGTAAACCATTTTAATCACATTTAATTCACTATTCTCCCCTTCAAAAATTGCATATGCGATTGCCATTTTTGATCTAGTGAATTATAATACCAGCTAATGTACGTTGGTCCACTTAACTAACGAACAAGCATGGGAAAATATGAAGCTTGTTAATGAGAATGGTCAAAAACAAGAAGATTTCTCTTCTTTTGAAGATAAAGCGCACTGAAGCGTACACTCTCCTTTTCTTTGAAAAACTGGTTTCGTACAAAAGAATACGAAAGCCATCGACTTGAGCTAACAAACATTGAGTGTTTCGAAAGTAGCTCAAGACCGAAAAGATTTCTCTTTTCGTTATTAAGGATAAATGCACTAACACGTACATTTTCCTTTTATCTGAAGATGGGGTTGCAATCTAACATTTGATTACAAGCCATTACCATGAGCTCAAAACTTGGAATGTTTTGTTATATTAGCTCATGACCGAAAAGATTTCTCTTTTCGTTGTCAAGGATAAATGCACTGACACGTACACTTTCCTTTTCTCTGAAGGCGTACACCTTTCTTTACTTTAAGGAACAGGGCTTGAAGAGATGCCAACAGACGCCATTTGACATTAAGGAACGAGGTTTGAACCGTTTTGATCAAACGTCATCAAGATGAAGAACGAGGCCTGAACTGGATCGGGAATTGCATTCCAACACTTCAACAGTCTCACCTTTAGGACAAACTTGAGATTTCTAGATATAAAATCATCTCCAGTATGATGAACATCAGAATCAAGGACCGACGATGGATGTTGGTTCCATGCTGCCAAGTATAGGAATTATCACTTGGAAAACCGGTCTATAATGAATGAAGGAGAGGAGTTACTTTCTTCTTCTTGGGTCCTTCAGAACTGGCTTGTGACTTGCTATGTGTGAGAAAAGTCCCTGGAATCCCTTGAGAAATATCTTTTACCCATAACAGCTCTGCATGATCAACATTAGAATGGAGTGACATTCCCCCCACAGCATTTCAGAACTGGGGTGTCGGGTTGTCCCTGCCAGAAGTCCTGACAAGGAGGTAACCTCAAACGTTGAGCTGGGATGACAGAGTAACTGCTATGCCCTTTCTCAGAAGATCAGCACTAGATCGAACCATTAGTCATTCAATTTGACTTCTATAAACCTCAGTTATCTTCGTCTATTTTCAATTTGTAAATCTAGAGTGTTGTAGGTAAGAGTTCAGGAACATTCGCTGAGGCAAAGGAAAAGCTCTGAATAAGTTGGTATACTCAGATGTCCACTGATATCTGAAAGATTGGGTTCTTCTGAATCTTTTGAGCATTGAAAAGAAGGTTGCTTTTCCCGATTATTAACCACTAAGAGCGAGGTACAATCTGCTCATCTCATCTTGTAGGTTCAGGTGCAGGAATATTCTCTTCTGCCATCGTATCTGTTAAAGAATATCAACCAAGATAGACAAACAAAACATAATAATACAACGTTAGATAAAGATGTTCGCCTGATTTGACATGCCCTTGATTTCAATTAGCATAAGATATTCCACATTTGAGTCACTGGCATTGGTTAAAGCAATTGGTCAACCTGGTCGATGTCTAGAGATTATCTGATAGGCTCCATGACAAGGTAACTAAGCCTGTATGAGAGTCACAAGACAAATGTCCTTTGGAATAGACCTAAAGAGTTTATTGATCCGTATTGGCCAAGACATGGACAATTAGCCTAAGACGCTGCCCAACAGATCACCAAACCGCCATGCAGTAGGTTAACATTCCGCCATCAAGAATATGCAGCCGCTATCTAACATTAAGCAAGATCCAAGGCATTTTAGATTATCTTAATCTCCTAGCAGACAGATTTAACACCCTACAGACAGATTTAACACCTTACAGATTTAACACCCTACACTTTCACATTTGACCATTTTATACACATTCAAAGACCAAGATAAACCATTTTAATCACATTTAATTTACTATTCTCCCCTTCAAAAATTGCATATGCGATTGCCATTTTTGATCTAGTGAATTATAATACCAGCTAATGTAACCGTTGTCCACTCCTAACTAACGAAATAAGCCTGGAAAACATATGAAGCTTTGTTAATGAGAATGGTACAAACACAAGAAATTTCTCTCATTTGAAGATAAAGGCCGCACTGAAGTTTACACTCCCTTTTCCTTTTGAAAACTGGTATTCCGTTCACAACAGAGACAGCTCACAATACAACGTGTACTCAACAGCCAATTCGACTCTTCAAGACTAACATCTCCCTCGACACGAGTTCACTCGCGAACACAAGTATCAAGCTCAATACCCGAGCGCGCGAAGATCATCTAATTCACAATTCTTATCTCGTTCCTTAATGGAAATGCAACCTCACCTGTCGCGGAGACCTTCTCATCTTTATCTGAAAAGGGGTTTGCCATCTATCTCTTATGCTCTTACGATTCGACCATTACCAGACCTACAACACATCACTTGGGTATGCCTTCATACTCTCTGTCTAGAGCTTACACAGTCTTCAAGTGACCGCGAGAAACCTATTCTCCACATCTTTCTTCATTTCTCTCAAAGGTACCAGACATTCAACGGACACGAACCACACACACTTAGACACCTGTATACCATCTATACACATGCAGAACACTTACGCGAGAAGCTTTACACACGTTCACTGGTACAGAAGTGATTCACGCGCACGAACAATACACTGCCAACGAGTGACGCCATCTTCTTACGTACACACTATGTTATCGGAATGAGATAGAGACTTAGAACACACCATTATGCACCAAGCTACTAGTCACTTAATTATCTAGCACGAGTGCGCGCGAGAGCCATGACATACGATGTGCATAGAGTGAAGCAGAGATTAATCATGTGATATATAGATCTAGATGCCAAACCAGGAGACCAGGCTTGATCTTCTTATCATCACACGCATCTAGAGCACTATATCAAGAACGAGGCCTGAAACAGTTTTGTCCAAACCACACTAGTGAAGCACTATGCGACGAGTCTACAGAGTCATAGGTGCAACAGATACTATAGTAATTCCTTAGGCAGCCCCGCACAGGACAGATGAGACACACGAGCAGTACTCACAGAAACACACTCCTCATATGTTGTCACAACCAAACCATCTACATCTCAGGATTACACCGCATAAGCACATATGAGCGTACTCAGGCGGATCATAAGGCGAGACAACATCTGATTTCATGAACTCTATCCGTCGTCACACTACACACAGATACTCAAGACGTTTTAGATTCGCAATCAATATTCTCGAGAGTATATAGTATATATTCATCATATTGTAGCCACATAGTGGCGTTCACACTGAGTCATCTTTGTGTTTAGATGATATGCTAAACTTAGCGAGTTGCGGTGACACCATCTTTCCAGCTAAAGTATATCCGACACTAAGACAGAACGTAGCAGTGACACACACATCTCTTATTTCTAACCCGGTAGCGTTCTCGTCCACCTGCGATGAAACATAACTAGGCATGAGGCGCGAGCGTCTCTGCATCTCTTTCTCGCGATCTCAGGCAACGAGCGGTCATCCAATTAAGACTTATTATCCGACAGACACGACAGAAACCTCTTCGCCACATAAACACATTCTAGCTTGTATGGAATACTGTTATATAATTAAATCCTCAAATGATAACTATTAAGAGATTTAGAGAAATCTAGTTTAATGGTTTTAGGTGATAAAACAAGTTTACAATCAGTGGAAGAAAAACTTGAATTTTATAAAAAGAATGAGTTTGTTTATGTAGAAAAAAATTAATGGCTTAAAATGGGATTTTCAAGTAGGAGAAATAACTATTGGTGAACTTAGGAAGAAGCTTGAAAAACTTCAAAAAGAAAAAGATAACATTCAATTTAATGTAGATATATTTGAAAATGCATCTGAAAGTTTAAACAAGCTCATAGAGTGTCAGATTGTTGATAATTACAAGAAAGGTTTAGGCTATGAAAAATATAATGCAGTTCCACCTCCCTACATAGGAAATTTCATGTCTCCAACACCTAATTTGTCTTTTACTGGTTTAAATGAGTTTGTTAATAAGCTTGTAGTTGAAAATAGAAAGTCCGATGAAGAAATGTCTGAAAAAGAGATAGTTTTTAAAAGAATGATATGCCCAATTTTAAAGAATGGGTGTTAAATAGCGAGGAAGAAAATGTGTCTCAGCCTAAAACTGAGAAGAAAAAAGTTAAGCCTAGTATTGCTAAGATAGAGTTTGTCAAACCTAAGCAACAAGAGAAAACTGCTAGGAAAACTGTTAAACAAGCTGAGAAACATAGGCAAAAACACACAACAGTCCATAAGGCAAATCCAAAAAATAGGAAATAATATGATGGTCCACAAAGACTAGGAAGCAATTTTGAGATGTTTAATAAGGCCTGTTATGTGTGTGGAAGCTTTGATCATTTGCAAGCTAATTGCAATTACCATCAAAAACAGTTTCAAAAATAAAGGATGGTAAAACCTGTTTGGAACAATGCTCAAAGGGTGAACATCAAAATTTTTGCCTTTTGTAAAAAAGTACCACCCTGTGCTAAAAAGAACATGGTTCCAAGAGCAGTACTAATGAAGTCTGATTTAGTATTAGTTAATACTGCTAGAGAAGTTAATAATGCTCACTCAAAAACAACAGTGAATGCTGCTAGACCATTCATATCTTTCTAAAACAACACATTCAACTGATTAAGCAGACCCATTAATAATAACACAGCATTTAAAAACAGTAATATTAATCAAAGGGTTAATACTGTTAGGGGTAAAAATGTTAATACTGCTAGGCCAAAAGCAGTAGTTAATGATGTTTAGGGAAATAATGTTAATGTTGTTAAGGCCTCAGCTTGTTGGGTTTGGAAACCAAAGACTAAAGTTTTAGACCATGTTTCTAAACACAACAGTGCATCAATCACCCTAAAGAAGTTTGATTATATTGATGCACAAGGCAGATCCAAGTCAGTGATGGATTGGGTCCCCAAAAGAAACTGATTTTCTTATCTAATGTGCAGGGCAATCCACAAATGGATTTACAAGATCAAGGAGTGATTGATAGTGGATGCTCAAGGCACATGACAGGGAACATGTCCTATCTCACAAACTATGAAGAGATAGATGGAGGATATGTTTCTTTTGGAGGGAACCCCAAATGAGGGAAAATCACAAGAAAATAAAAATGTTAGATTGATGATGGAAAAGCTGGTTATTAGAGAATAAAAACAGAAAGAGAGTTGTGTGAAATAAAAACAGACAGAGTTTTGGTGAGAAAAAGAATTGAGAGAATTAGTGAGAATAAAAACAGAAAGAGAGCTGTGTGAAATAAAAACAAACAAAGTGATTTGGTGAGTAAAAGAATTGAGAGAAGTGGTGAGTTGAAAAACAAAAAGAGATTTTGAGACTATAGTGTTGGAATGGAATTGGAGTAATGCTGGTGGAACCAAAGTACAAGCAGCTGATAGCAATAAACTTAATACTGCTGGTGAAAGTTAATGCTGCTAGGCATAAACTTACAACTGCTGGTGAAAGTTAATGCAGCTAGGCATAAACTTACTACGGGTTTTGAAAGTTAATGCTGCTAGGCATAAACTTACAAATGTTGGTAAAAGTTAATGCTGCTAGGCATAAACTTACTACTGCTGTTGAAAGTTAATGCTGTCAGGCATAACTTACTACTGCTTGTGAACGTTAATGCTGTTGAGGGTATTTTCATAAATACTTCGATTAAGGGTTTCAATTACTCATTTAATCGATTTCATTCAATCATATACTCTCTAATCACAAACCCTAACTCAATTTCATCATTCATCATCAAAACCCAACACAATGGCGACCCTAAAGTTTGCTGATACTCATAACATGGTTGCGTTTTTGACTAAACCCGCAGAAAGTGAAGGGTTTGAACAAATTATGGATTTTCTGAATGCAAACCCTATAAGATATGCACTAACGATCAATCCCACTATATATACTTCGTGCATTAAACAATTCTGGGCTACTGTCAAGGTCAAAACTGTTAATGGGGAAGTACAGTTACAAGCCCTAGTGGATGGGAAGAAGATAATCATAACTGAATCAACTGTGAGAAGAGATCTTCAACTAGAAGATGCTGAAGGTGTTGATTGTCTTACCAAAATTCAATCTTTTCTGAACAACTACACTGATGGGGTATGAAAAACTTTCTCAGAAGCTTACTTTCTATAGGCATTTTCTTTAACCCCCACAATGGGGGAAATTCCTTATTCATACTATTTTACAATGCCTAAGTTCTTAGACTACTGCATGGAATGAGTTTAGTAGCACTATGGCATTTGCAATTATCTGTTTAGCTACAAACCAGAAGTTCAACTTTTCAAAATACATTTTTAAAAGTATGGTGAAGAACTTGGATAATGTAGGAAAAATTTTTATGTATCCAAGGTTTATACAAGTCTTTTTGGATAAACAACTTGAAGGGATGCCTACTCACAACAAAATATATATTGTACCCTCTCACACTAAGAAGATATTTGGAAAAATGAGAAGGGTAGGGAAATGTTTTTCTGGAAGGAAACACCATTATCCAAACAATAATGGTGATAACAATTCAAGAAGAAATGGGTGAAGGTTCAGCAAATCCCACTGATCCCCATCACACACCCACTTTTATTCAACCATCAACATCTCAACCTTAAAAGAAACAAAAACCTAGGAAGCCAAAGAGAAAGGACACTCAGATACCTCAGTCTAGTGGTCCTACTGAACATGTAGCAGATGAGGCTGTCTATAAGGAGTTGGATGACAGTTTGGTGAGGGCTGCCACTACTGCTTCTAGCTTAGATGCAGAGCAAGATATGGGTAACATCAATAAGACCCAATCCAAGGCAACACCTAATGAAGCTGGTATCACCAGGACTACATCAGTGGTTCCTAGGTGCTAAGAAACCATGGGGGATACTATTGCTCAAACTAAGTTTGAGAATGTATCTAAAACATCCAATGATCCACTGCTCGCAAGAGGTAACACACTTCAAAGTGGTGAGGATAGTCTGAAACTTAATGAATTGATGGAACTATGTATAAATTTACAACAAAGGGTTCTTGATTTGGAGACTACAAAGACCACTCAAGCTAATAAGATTGCAAGTTTGAAAAGGAGAGTCAAGAAGATAGAGAGGAGGAATAAGTCAAGAACTCATGGGCTTAAAAGAATGTACAGAGTTGGTTCATCAAGAAGGGTTGAATCCTATGAAGATGAAGGTTTGGGTGAAGTGGATGCATCCAAACAGGGGAGGATAGCTGATATTGATGTTAATAAAGACATTTACTTGGTCAATGTTCACATTGATGAAGATATGTTTGGTGTTAATGACTTAGATGGTGATGAGGTGATTGTTGACAATGTAGACGTTGTTAAAACTGCTGAGGAAACAAGAAGTGTGGTTGAAGAAGTTACTGCTGTTATTGAAAAGGCTAAGTTGGTTAGTGCTGCTGAAGAAAAACAAGTTAAGATGCTAGCTGCAACAAGATATTACGATGCCAGAACAATTCTAAGATCGTTGCTGCTACAACTACAACTAACAAAACAACTGCACAATAATGATATTTAAAAACCTTGGCTCAAGCACTAGCAGTTGAAGAGTGCAAAACCTAATTGCTGTTTTAAGGTTGATGATACAATAAACAAAAGCCCTGGTGAATCTACAACAACAACAACAACACCAATACCTTCAAAGATTTAGGATAAAGGAAAAGGGAAAATGGTAAAACCTTAACCTGTAAAGAAATTGTCAAAGAAAGATCAACTCAAGCTTGATGAAGAGATTGCACTTAAATTACAAGCAGAGATTGATGAAGAGGAAAGGCTTGCTAGAGAAAAAGCTTAACATATTGAAAAAGCCAACATAGCTTGGGATGATGTTCAGGCTAAAGTTGAAGCTGATTATCAGTTGGCTCAAAGACTGCAAGCTCAAGAGCAAGAAGAATTGACTGATGAAGAAAAGGTAAGATTATTTGTACAATTCTTAGAGCAAAGAAGAAAACATTTTGCAGCTAAGAGAGCAGAAGAGAAGAGGAATAGACCACCAACAAGAGCTCAACAAAGGAATATCATGTGTACTTATCTGAAAAACATGAAAGGATAGAAGCCCAAAAGTTTGAAGAACAAGTCATTTGCCAATATTCAAGAATTGTTTAAAAAAGCAATGAAAAGGGTGAATACCTTTGTTGACTACAAAACTGAGTTGGTGGAAGAGAGCTCCAAGAAGGCAGAAACAGAGCTAGAAGAGAATTTAATGAAAGCTGAAGCAGAAGTGATGGAAGGTAGTTCTAAAAGAGCCGGAGAAGAGTTAGAACAAGAAAGTATTAAGAAGTAGAAGGTGGATGAGGATAAAGAAATAGCAGAGCTTCAAAGTCTAATGGAATTCATTCTAGATAAAGAAGAGATAGCAATTAATGTTGTACCTTTAGCTACTAAGCCTCCAAGTATTGTTGACTGGAAGATCCACAAAGAAGGAAAGAAAAGCTATTATCAAATAATAAGAGTTGATGGAAAGTCACAAATGTACAGAGTCTTTAGTCAAATGCTTAAAAGTTTTAGCAGAGAAGACTTGGAAGATTTATACAAGATAGTAAAAGCTAAATATGGATCAACAAGGCCAGTGGAAGACTTAGATTTGATTTTATATGGAGATTTGAAGATAATGTTTAAACCGCATGTTGAAGATCAAGTATGGAAGAATCAAGATGATTACAATGTGTTGGATTGGAAGTTATATGATTCATGTGGAGTTCATTCATTGAGGATGCAACATGTGTACATTTATATTTTGGTAGAAAAGAGATATCCCCTTACACAATCTACAATTACAGATATGCTGAACAAGAAGCTTCAGGATGATTATTTAAATGAAATGGCATATCAACTTTTTAAACTTCTCACAAAACAGCTTAAGAAACAATGAAGTGTTTGGAAGCATCCTCCTGGTGATTAATGAAGCTTTCAATGAAGAAACTTGAGATTTTGAAGAAGAATATCAAGTTTAGGGGAGGATTGTTAGGATTAAAAGACTTCTTGATGATCTTAGAGTTACTGCTGCTCAGGTTTGTGTTACTGCTGCTAAGCTAAAGTTAGTGTTGTTCATTAACTTTAATGAAAAATATGCTAAGTAGTTAGTGCTGCTAGTATAAAGTTAGTACTGCTAGTTCACAGTTACTACTGTTAGTATATATTAGTACTGCTAGTATAAAGTTAGTACTGCTAGTGTAAAGTTAGTACTGCTGGTGAAGATTGAAGAAAATATTCTAAGTAGTTACTACTGCTTGTGCTCAGTTAATGCTGCTATTGTATAAGTTACTACTACTCAAAGATTAAGACTGCTGAAAGAGTTTCTACTGTCAGAGAAAGGATAAAGACAAAAGAAAGGATAAAGATTGTTTGGAGATCAAGATTACTTACGTGATAAGTATTAGTTATTTATAGAATAGATCATAAAGAATATTCTAAGTCTTAGGAATATATTGTAAATCGACTAGGACTCCTTGGTGTATAAAAGGAGGTCCTAGGGTATAGAGTTTAATATGTGTTTTACGATTTGATAAGTGTTATTCATAGCTTTAAGGTTTTGTAACCCTAATACTAGGAGAGTATTCGTATTATTCTTAATACTATTAGAGCTTTTATTGTTGAATTGTGATCTTGTATTACTGTTTCATTAAGAATTCTTCTAAATATTAAAGATTAGATTTCGCATAATCTTTAATACACTTAACAAAGTTTCTACTATAGTTGTGTTAGATTTATCTAATATAACTAAACCTTAAACAAGCTTAAGTAATTCGATCTATTGAAGTGGGATCCAACAAGAGGTATCCTACAACTGGGACAACAAATATGCTCAAAGAACTAAAAATGTTGTATGTACAACAAGCAGATCAGGAACTTCTTCAGACCAGCACAACCCGTGCTTTCTTTAAATACTAAGTGTACGTGTCAGTGCACTTTTGTGTTAAAATAAGAGAAATCTTATTTTTAATGGTGTTGTTTTCAAAAATAAAACATTAATATCAGAAAGTCATTAGAAAATATTTTTCAAAGACATTTGACCACTCAAACAACGACTACATCTCTTTAAATAGAAAACGGGTCACTGTTTGAGGGGGAGAAAATGTCAAATATCTTCTTCATAAAATTAATTTGTGATAAATGGAAAAAGGTTTAAACAATAACGGGTTAACAATTAAAGAGGAGTTAATAAATTTTAACTTATGTGAGCCTTAACTATTATGTGTTTATGCCTTGTAGGGAGCAAATAGCAAAAATAAGTTGCTAAGAATGATAGTTAAAACTTCAAGGACTTAATGTGCTAATTGTTAAAGTTTGATATACCTTAGAAAACTTGTCTACACAAAATACATAAGGATTAGTAATTCAGGGGGCATTTGTGTCAAACTTTAAAAGTTTAAACACAAACACCCCTTGTCCTGTTCGTTTCACACACACACAAAAAACACTCAAACTCTTTTTCCCTCTCCCCCATTGCATATTGTCGTCCAACCTTCAACCATCAAAATCAATCATTTTCAAGATAAAGGTATAATTACAAATGTGTTCTCTACACCCTACACAACTTATTTCTCAAATGAATTAGGGTAAATTACGGTTTTGAGTTCGAAAACCCTTGAAATTGATCTAGGGTTCTTCAAAATCAAAAGTGGGTGAAAACCTAAATTGGTTGAGGGGTTTTGTTCGTCTAAGGGTGTACATAACTCGCTTAAAGCAGTTTTGAATTAGGTTAACATATCATGTAGTTTTGATTGATTCTTAGGTGCGTAAATTAGGGATATGGGTATAACATGTAATATGTTGGTGGGTTTGTGGATAGAAAGTGTTAGATTACATCCTTGTATGCATTAGAACAGTTGTAACCTTAGTTTGAACATCAATAAATCTTGTTTAATTGATTCATTTGTGTTCGAGCTCATTTTGAATTTATGTGGCAATTTCAGTGGTTAATTCTTGTTTCAAATGGGTCATATGATGTTATGTGTTGCTAAGTTTCTTGTGTGAATGATTATTGATGCCTAAAAACACCAAGTTTATAACTTTAAAAAATCAAGGCGAATTAAGCAAAGTATGAAGGAGACGAATTAATCCTTCTTTAGGAGGCGAATTAATTCTTCCTTTGGGAGGCGAATTAATCACCCCCTTTTGGAGGCGAATTAATCCTACCTCTTAAGGAGGTGAATTAATCCTACCTCTTTAGGAGGCGAATTAATTTTTAATTAAGGAGGAAAATTAATATGTTGATTTAAGAAGGCGAATTAATTTTTTACTTAAGGAGTCGAATTAGATCTTTTTACTTAAGGAGGCGAATTAGACTTTTTACTTAAGGAGGCGAATTATATTTTTTTACTTAAGGAGCCGAATTAGACTTTTTTACTTAAGGAGGCGAATTAGACTTTTTACTTAAGGAGGCGAATTAGACTTTTTACTTAAGGAGGCGAATTAGACTTTTTACATAAGGAGGCGAATTAGACTTTTTACTTAAGGAGACGAATTAAATTTTTTTCTTAAGGAGGCGAATTAGTCTTTCTGCTTAAAGAGGAGAATTAATCTAATCATTTAGGAGGCGATTTAATCTTGCTTAATCTCTTAGCTATTCTCTTATATGTGTTACATGCTTGCTTGTCAAAATGTGATTAATCCTTTGCTAATAATCATAATCTGCATCTAAAATCAGTCATCATTGAACTGCTTGCCATATAGTGTCATATATAAACTTGGTTATATATAAACTGTACTAGAAATTCTTAGCAGAACCATGACTACCAAAGCTCAACAAAGTGCACTGGACAATGCCTTAGTTGCTCTAGAAAACCAATGTGTCATTGGAAAGTGTAACATGATGATCAATCCAAGAATGAAACCAAAGGAACCTACTTATCAGATAGTATTAGATACCCTTGCTCTTACAACATGCTATCATGCATTCCTTATCATTGTTGAAGTTCCAGTCATCTACATGCATCAGTTCTGGGCTACCATCAACAAACACAATGTATCATATCGATTCAATATCGACAACCAAAGGTTTTCTATGAATGTTGAAGTGTTCAGAGAAATTCTCAACATATGTCCTAGGGTTTCGGGTCAAGAATTTGATGAACCTCCATCTGAAGAGGAAGCTCTATCATTTATCCGTGAACTTGGTCATTCTAGAGAGATCAAGTGCATCACTGATGTAATTGTTGATCATCTGCATCAACCATGGAGATACTTATGGCATCAATCATCAAAAATGTATTTGGAGAAAGATTGGCCTGATAAGCATTACGACTCTCAAGAGTACAAATACTTTAGGGAATGTACTACAAGAAGAACCTTGATTTTGTTGCTTTAATCTGGGAGGACTTGGCTTACCAGATTGATAACAAAGACTCTAAGAAACAAGACAAGATGGTTCTAATCTCTAGAATCCAAAGATCACACATTACTTTCCTCAAAAAAGGTAAGTCTATCTCAATGAGAAACAGAATGTTCATGCACACTGCTCGGGATGACAGCTTACTTAGTACCATGAGATTCGTCTCCACACATGAAGACACTTAAGTATATCGTGTTATTCTTCCCAAATCAATGATGAATCAAGTCATGCTGAACTCTGTAGCTTACAAGACTTATTATGCAATTGCTTCAGGAGCTGAACCTCCAAAATCAAAAAAACTTAAAAGGAAATATGATTCAGCCATCTCATCTGAGGAAACTCCCTCTAAGAAGAAGCCTACCAAGCTAAGAAAGATGTACCTTTAACCAAGAAGCCATCTACTAACCCTAAACCGACTAGGAAGAAGGCACTGGTTAAGGCTGATAGAGGCAAAAGGTTAAATGTTCTCTCTGAAGTAGCTCTATCCGAAGCTGCTCAGCTCAAGGAGGTAACAAAATGAAGCAAGAAAGACTTTAACATCTCTCATACAAGTGGCTCAGGTGATGGAATTAATTTTCAATAAGGAGTTCCTGATTACCAACAACGTAAGATCTCTGGTACATATGAAGGAACTGGTGCTAAACTAGGGGTTCCTCATGTACCAAAATATGATTCTAAAAGTGAAAAGAGTCTTGAGTTGATAGTGGAGAAGAAGATGATGAAGATGATAATGAAGATGATGAGGGTAATGATGATGGTGATGATAGTGATGTTAATGATGATGATGATGATGATGATAATGATTGTGATGATGATGATAATGATGATGGTGATGATGATGATAATGATGGAAATGATGATGATGATAGTCAGTTCAATGAAGAACATAAAGAAGAAGAAGAAGAAAATGTTGATGAATTCACTGATAAAGAAGATGATGAAGAAGAGTTAGATGATGGTGAAGAATTATACAAAGATGTAAATGTGAACTTAAGGAAAGAAGAAGTAGAAATGACCGATGCTGATCAGAGTGGAGCAGATCAACATAATGTCTCTCAAGAGTTAGGGTTTGAGTAGGAAGAAGAAGATGTTCATGTGACACTTACAACTGTCCATGACACATAGAAGACTGAAGGTCCAATGCAAAGTTCTTATGTCTCGTCCGACTTCATAGAGAAACTCCTAAACTTTGAGAACGTTTCTCCATCTGACAATGAGATTGCTTCCTTGATGGATACCACAGTTCATCATGAAGAACCAAGTGGTCAGACATATACTCTTTTTACCGTACCAATAACGGTAATCCCAACAACCATTCCTCCACCACCTCATTTCTTTAATCCTCTTCCTCAACAAGCAACACCAACTCCTACACCAACAACTCAGAATCAACCGACCTCAATTCATGCACTTCCAGATACTTCATCCATAGGTCAAATCAACGATATAAGTCACCAAAAATTGGAAACTGATTTGTCAGAAAATGAAGCAAGAAGACCAGTATGCTCCAAGCCTCTCCTCCATCAACCTTGCTATTGAGATCGCTACATTAACAACAAGCAGGAGAAGCTATCAATAAAGACGATTCATGTCACATAATGCATAATGAAGAGAAGAAGCTCAGCTGAGAATACGGAGTATATAGATTCTCGTTGACACGTCAGTGAGACTATTATCCGAGAGGACGTCAAACTCAACTTCCTCATATACTTACCTAAACAGTCTCAGACCTTTGCAACTCCTGTTACTGATCGAAAATGTCACAGAATTATTAGAAGCAGTTGTTTTAGCAAAGTCTTCCTCTCAACCAAAGTCTACTTATGAGGCGGCTGCATCTCTCTCAGAGTATGAACTTACGAAGATTCTTCTAGACAAGATGGAGGAAAGCAAATCACATCTTAGAGCTGATTATAAAAGGAAGCTTTATGATGCACTGGTTAATTCTTATAACACTGACAAGGATCTCTTTAATACATACGGCAAAGTATTCACGTTGAAAAGGAGTCACGACAACAAAGATAAAGATCAAGACCCCTCCACTGGATCGGTCCAAAGGACGAAAAGAAGGAAGTCTAGCAAGGAAGGCTGAGCTCCAAAAGATCAAAAGTCAAAGGAAGGAAAGTCATCAAGCTCCTCTAAAGGTACCTCCCGCTCTCATCATAAGTCATCTGGCAAGTATGCCCATGCAGAGGAGCCAAGTCATGCAGTTGATGACTCCGGAGTGCAAAAGAATCAAGAGTTTGGCACGGGTAACAATGATGAACAACTCGATGACGAGGCTGCTTCCAAGAATGACTGGTTCAAGAAACCCGAGCGACCTCCCACTCCTGATCCTGATTGGAATAAAAGACAATGTGTTGACTTTCGACCAACTCAAACCTGGATTAGTGTCACTGCTCGTGCTGAAAACCTCTTTTACATCATTTTGATGAGTTACCCATAGATACTCCAATCGACTTCACTGCATTTGTCAGGAATCGGCTTACATTGCATAATCTGACTCAAGAACTTCTGGTTGGACCTGCAGTCAACCTTCTTAAAGGCACATGCAAGAGTCTTACGAAATTAGAGTATCATTTTGAAGAATATTCCAAGGCTATAACTAAACGACTCAACTGGCATAACCTTAAAGGCAAGTTGTATCCGTTTGATCTCCGTAAGCCTTTCCCATTGATTCTAGATCATCGAGGTCGTCAAGTTATCCCTCAGGATTACTTCATCAACAATGACCTAGAATATCTGAAAGGTGGAATTTTAAGCAGACAATACTCAACATCTGTTACAAAAAACAAGCTGCTACTTATGAGATCAAATTGGATTGAAGACATGGTTCCCAATCTATGGAGTCCCATAAAGGTGGTATATGACAAACATGCCATTTGGGGTACTTCACACTAGGGTGTCAAACATCAACGATTCTACGGATTTACGAGCAACAGGGAGTCAACAAAGGATGTCTACTCCAGAAAATGAATTATTGCAATTACCAGCCTTAAGATTATGAAGTGGTATGACTACAGTCATTTGGACGAGATTGAAATTCGTAGAGAGGATCAGCAACTATACCACGTTAAAGAACGTGATTTCCCACGACGATCTGCCTACAAGACAACGAGGACATGTTATTACTACTGTTCAACAGAGGCTGACCAATCTAACAGTAGACGAATGTTATGACTTGAATGTGGCATTACGTATGTTCACCAAACGTATTGTCATTCAAAGGTGGGTGGAAGATCTTCAATTAGGTGTCGAAAGTTACCAAAAGAAGCTCAACATCACCAAAACCAAGACCATCAAGTCGAATCTCAGGAACAGAACCGCTTACACTGCATATTCAGACATTTCGACTACATAGAGGGAATAATTGTGACATTTGGGACTTAGTTAACTTTGGTGTTGCAATTTATATCATCACTATCGTGTAAGGAGAAATGCAGACATCTGGGACTTAATTGACTTTGGTGTTACGGTTTTGAATTAATTGTATACTTCGGATATTTGGGCTTTATCCATCAAGTCTTCTTAATGCGGCTTGCAAGAAAGCATTGAATCTACTCAAGAAAGGATTGTTGGTTCGGGGGAAGCTAAGGCAACTTCCGAATGAAGATTATCGAGATAGACTACACAATGATGACATGGACAGAATGACTTTGTCATTTTGGGTTTGAACATTTTTAGGTCCTGTCTCATACATAATCTTGTGAATATATAAATGTGCAGTGTAGACTTCAATATATACATATATAGTGTTTGAGTATGAGTTTTCAAGAATTTCTTAGTAAATTCAAATTTTTTCAAATTAACGTACTTAAACACCATATAATACCCTCATAAATTGAGAGGGAGCATTAAAAATGTTCCTAATACAGATTGTTAATAATTGGACATTTTTTCCCTGAAACCATTAATATTTGAATCAATTGATATCCAAAATATCAAGAGATTTGACATTTTTGATAAGGGGAGAAAATGTGATTAAAATATATGGCTAAAGATGTGATTTTAAAGGACTCAATTGCAAGCTTCTCCCTTTATGTGATAAACATTTTTGAATATCGATGCACATGTTGAGGGGGAGCATTTCAAATGGTTTAAGGCTGAGAATAATACCAAAAGACCGACCATGTTTGTAATTACTTAGAGTTATAAGGTGGTTAGGATTAGGTATTCATTCCCACGATCCAGCCAGAACCGGAGGGATCTACCTAGGGACATTTCACTAGTTAGTGTAGAAGTCCATAGGTATGATATAAAAAAAGGAGTAAAAGTGAGAATAAGGGAAAAGTGCCGACTGAGATGGAGCTAGTACTGGAACAAACCCAACAAGGTACTAGTCATGAAGTATCGGTAAGCACTAAAGGGGTTGAAGAATTAAATAGAAAAGTTAAGATAAAGGGTGAAAAGAAAGAAGCCCTCCTTACACCTAGGCAGAAACCGAGTCAATACATCTGCTGTCAGAATCACAATGATGATTGCTAACATTGAAGACTGACATCATGGACCCAGTGATTCAAGGCGCAAACCTTTTTAGCCACTCAGAATCTCTCAAAAGATTTATGTTTCATTTCTCACAGAGATTACACACATTTCTATCGACTTTCTCATTCTGAGTTAGTTAGTATTGAAAAGGTAGCAGTCTGCTCCAGCCTCTGATTACTAAAACTAAATGTGCACTATTGAGTCTAGAGATGAAAGAGATCATCCATAAATCTCATTAGGACACTTAACCAAAATATGCTTGCTAATTCACACAATGTGAAAAACAAGAAATATATATTAAGAGTCTTACGCATTATCCTTGTGATTTTGCCAGAACATCCGAGTGATACTTAAGTATTCACAGTGAAGATGGAAATCCTGCTTGAGCCAACATCAAACAAGCTCTTGGTAGGTGACTTATAAGATTCTATATGAATCGAGCTTGTGATAACTGGATATCAATGTTGGTCCAGTAAATGAATTGACTACTTACCGTGTTGTCTGCTTTGAGACGTTCCGGTAATGAGAACTAGCAAGCATGGTGAATCTAATACATCTGTGTTAGAACATCCTACGGTTTGAGCCGGAAACCCTGTCAAGGAGATTCTTTGAATCTACCTGATCACAAGTATAGTATTTATACTATAAAATGGGAAACCGAAGGTTAATGCAACCGAACTAAAGATGAATGACAAAGCCAAATTCATCTTTTATTGCTGGTTCGAGCAGTTTATACACACGTAAAACAATATAATATACTTATAGAGAAATTAAGGAAATCCCCAAGTATCCCTTGGACAATTCCACTCACAAAGATATATATATAGAATACGTATATTAAACCGGGCAAGTATGATCACCCGGGTCG